>JAOWLH010000034.1:5790000-5907500 GCA_027405865.1 Salix purpurea | reverse complement strand
ATTAAGTTTATGTTTTAAAAATAAATCACCATATTTTTATTTCTCATATGTCTGATATTTATTGAATATTATCGCCTAAAAATATATTGAGAGAGAGGAAAAATGAGTTTGGGTTTTTTGAAGGAAAAAAATTCATATGAGTATTCTTAAATATAATTATACTAACTAAATATCAAAATAATAAAATACAATACATATAAAAACAATCAATTTTTAACATGGATAAAAAAAACCCGTCGCATCGCAATTTTCTTCAAATAATCAAAACATTGCAATTTTGCCATCTATGAGTTAATTAAATGAACACACAATTCAGATCCAAATTGTAACTAAATTATTCTCCAAGCCAGTAAAATAATGTTAACAGCCAACCAGATCAATGCAAACAAAAAATAATCTATCTTTAATAGATTTCAGCGATTCCAATATTGCTATCAACCAGTTAAATGTTTAGTAACTGTTAAAAAATATTTAATCATCAACACATTCAGTTGAAGACAACAAAAAATCATCTTTCATTCATTTTATTGATTACAGATTTACATCAACCAATTAAATAACCATCAAAACAATTACTACATACTAAATAATTACTCAATTATGGTCTTGCAATACTCAAATTACAATTAGCTGATCTTTCAAAAAATTTATCGCTAATAATTTTTAAATTTCGCAATTGAATTATTATCTGAGTATTTAAGCTTATAACAATAATCAACTAATTCAATACATAAAAAAATATTATAGCATTATTTAAAATTTACAATTCTCTATCTATCAACTAAAAATTTTTTTGCTTACCACATAAATAATCAGTTTGCTCCATATAAAAAGCCCGGCGCAACGCGCGGGCTACCCAACTCGTATATACTACTAGAAAATGGTAAACATTGTAAGACTAACATTCTTTTATAATTTATTAATTTCATTACTATAGCGGTGATATTTTGTGATTTTTTTATTTAGCAGGTACTATAGTGGTGATAAAGTTTTTATTTTTGTTTAGGGTTTTTCCTTTTTCTTCTTTATTTATTTATATGATAATAAAAATATACAATCATAGTACGCAAAACAAATAATAATAATAATAATAATAATAATAATAATAATAGGTACCACAAGAAGAATGATTGTTCAACAACAAAGTCAATATATATATATACACACACACACACACTACAAAAATGGTAAATATGGTAGAAATAACAATTTTTAAAATTTATTAATTTCATTACTATGGTGGTGAAAAAAACTTTATTTGTGATTATTTTATGTTAGCCGATACTATAATGGTGATAATTTTTTTATTTATTTTCTTTCTTTTTGCAAAAAAAAAAAAAATTATTTAGGGGGGGTTTCCCCGTTTCTTCTTTACACTAGGCATATCTATCACTTTATACTTAGTCTATTTATCACTATTCTTTTTGTTCTAATATTCATTATTTGTAATTTTTTACTTTTTTTCCTTAATTTTTTTTGATAAAAAAATATGTTTTATTCTTGACACATGGAATATTTATAACTCTACACTTTCAAGTCCATGCGTGTTGACCTTATTTTTCTTTCTCTGTTCATTAGTGGATGACACTCTACACTTGTACACCCACACTTGTAGGCCTTTAATTTGAGTTAGGAGTATGATCGTAACTTCTTAAGCCCAATAGTATCTGATCTATGCATGTTTATTGAAATTAATTAAAATAAATAAATTATACAAAATTTTGTAATATTTTTTACTAAATATTATTTAATTTTTATATGGTTCTCAAAAAAGAATATTTTTTTTAATATTAGCAAATATTCTTTTGTGCAACCCTATACAATATTTTTTTCACTTGAGTTTTATTCAATCACTTTTATATGATAGTTTATTTTTATTATTATTTAATTAAGTAAAAAAAATCAAAATACAAAGTTATTTCTTGACTTTGTTTAATCTTTAGTTAGGGTTAACAATTGCATTTATTATTATTATTATTATTATTATTATTATTATTATTATTATTATTATTATTATTATTATTATATTGTTTTTATTACCAATAATTAGTTTTTTATATTCAAAAACAAGTTGAAAAAACTTTGATTTTTTTTGGTGTGTTAAAACATTTTTTACCCCACCATGGTGAAGTTAGTAGTAAACTATTTAACAAATTGGTCATAAACATGATTAATTCCAATGGGGTGTAATCCTGCGTGATGACAGAGGACATGTAATCTGCACATCTCGAGTTCGAGTCATGGTGTGTATCTCTTAAAGGAGTCTGAGACAGTCGGAGTTTTACTTGTTCACTTAAACCGACAAAATATACTTTCCAGGAGATAGGGTTTCTCGCATCTCACAAAGTTTTACTCTTTTCTTTTAGTTGAGCTTGGCTACATGAGTTGAACAATTTCACTATAAAATGCCGAATGTTTCCTCTTGTGCATTCTTCAGTGATGGATTCAGGAATCCAAAGATCAAGATTTGCACGTCAACTATAGTTGAGCATGAATTTATGAATACGCATTTTCATTAAGATATACCCCAGAAATAAGAAGAACATGTCAAGCCGTCAGAAAATGGCTGGAGGAATTTGTGATCACTCATCCACCAAAAATAGCTTCTGGTCATGACTAATCATGTTCACATCAAGAATTTTGCCACCGTTTTCAGATAATATGTAACCACCTGAAGATTTTAATTCCTCCATAGCTGCCTTGACAAGTTCTTCGATGGTTTGAGGAACCCAGAGGACAACTCCATCTCTTCTCTTCTCTTTTGGATCCCATGGATGGAATGGAAACACTGTGCATTTCATTCTTTGCATATCATCTGCTGTTGGAAATTAATGGACACAAAAATATTGAGAAAGATGCCCTGTAAAACATATTTAAAAAAAAAATTCAATCAAGAAAAGGGACAGCTACTAACCTATTTGAGAAGCTCTTGCAGCCTCGAGCAATTTAATCAAATCCTTATTTCCACCAATACGATCTTCATCAAGTGGAGTGTTTCCCCATCTATAAACAGGAAATAGCCCGAAGGATATATGAGGTAAATCACATTGTCAAAATCCAGATTCGAGAGAAGTAAGAAATTGTGTACGAGTATTTAGGACTACGAGCAGATATGAGCTTTCCACCATGCTTCATATCCAACAAAGGTAGGGTGCATCTCATGATCAATTGAAGGTCCTCATTCCTTGCCATTATTAGTGATCTCTATATTTGAACAGGGATTATAGTTCAATATGTTAAAGAATAATATAATTATATCTTATGGCCTCACTTCACAGCTTAAGCTGTTAGGTGAGATGGTTCTTTGACATGGTATCTTAACTTAATTGACCTAGAGATCACGAATTTGAATCTCACCACCCTCAATCTATATGAAAAAAATCAAGCACAATATAGTGTGGGCTTGTGTGCAAGTTTTCATCCCAAATGACTTTCACTTGAGAGAGTGTTTTAAAAAATAATATAAATCATATTCTGGGATCTAACTTAACAGCTCAAACTGTTAGGTGAGATGATTCCTTAAAACAAGCAACCATAGTAAATATGGAAAAATCTTATAAGAAATCCCTCAAGCATAATTTACCAGACCATATATTTGTACAAAACTTTTCATGTAAAGATATCAGGAAATGAATTATTCCAAAACCCGAGTTTCAAGAGAGACATGTGCCCTAACTAGCTCATATGCGATGCATCAAGTGGTAACATAAATTAGCTCATACCTGTCCTTCGGGAAAACGTTGCCCCTGCTTCTACAAGCAAACTTGCGATTGAGTGTAAGCCCTCTGAAGCAGCTATGTGCAGAGGCGTTCGATAATCAAAGTTTTTTGCATTTGGATTGATTCCATTGGCCAGAACCCTTTTCAAAAGATTCAAATCCCTCTTTGCAATAGTTGTAAAGAGAAAACCACCAGTGTCATCAATTCCCAGTGATGCCCTTGCTTGAACAAGTATAGAAGCTACCTCATCATGCCCGCCCTTGATTGCTTCTAGCAACGGGGTATTCCCAAATTTATCTGATAGACAGATTTTGAACAAAAATATGTTGTTTGTGTTAGAAAATAATATAAATCATATTTTGGAGTTTCATCTAACAGCTTAAATTTTCATGTGATATGGTTCCTTAACATGGTATCAGAGTCTTGTTGACCCAACGGTCACGAGTTTAAATCTCACCATCCCCATTTTATTTGATAAAATTCAAGCATAAGGTAGTGTGAGTCTGTGCAAGTTTGATGCTCAAAGAGCTTTCACTTGAAGGGATATGTTAGAGAATAATATAAATTATATTTTGCGGTCTCACCTAATAACTTAACTTTTAGATGAGATGGTTTAACAGTTCGATTGCTTTAGAACTTCAGGATTGGATTAGAGAATATGTAGAAATAAACAAAGTTACCTGAAATATTGACGTCCACTCCTTGTTCAATAAGCAGCAGAGATATGTCTTCATATCCTTTAGAAGCAGCAACATGTTGTTGAAAGAAAAAGGATATTATATTTTCTATACAAGAAACAGTTTCATATTATCTTGCGAGAAAGAAAATCCAAGTACAAAACCATATTTGAGAAAATCCAAATTCAGATTTAGCTCTAGATTTTTACTCAATGGTATTATAATAATGCAGCTACTGAAGTTCAGTATGTTGGATAATAATATAAATCATATTATGGGGTCTTATCTAATAGCTTAAGTTTTTAGGTGAGATGATTTCTTGACATGGTATCAGAACTTTGTTAACCCATCGGTCACGAGTTCAAATTTCACCACCTCCATTTTAATTGATAAAAAATCAAGCACAAGATAGTGTGAACATGTGCAAGTTTCAAGCCCAAATGGCTTTCACTTGAGGGAATGTGTTAAAGAATAATATAAATCATATTCTGAGACCTCAACTAATAGCTTAAATTTTTAAGTGAGATTGTTTTTTTGACAAGGGAAAAGGATATTTGACAGGGTAATCTGATAAAAACCAAAGGTGACTAACACCAGATAATAGCATCTTAAGACTGGCTTGTCAGTCGATTCTTCAGAAATCATACTAGGGGTGATCTTCTGTCATAATCAGCCTTATTAGGATCTGCTCCAGCTCCAATCAACCTTTTCAGTCGATAATAATCCCCATTAAAAGCAGCACAATTCAACCTCATAGCCAGCTCTGATTCTGACTTTTCAATGGAAAGGGTAACATCTGACTCCAATAATTGATTCCGTAGATTGGCATCTTTTCCTTGTCAGTTGAATATATTTAACATAAATGATTCCACTACCTATTCTAGCTCATAATATCTAGCTAGAAGAAGTATGATTTCAAAGGCTTCATTCTTGTTTTACAACAAATGGAGAACATAATTATACCAGAAACCAATGGTATCAAAGAAAAACTCACCTCGAGGAGATTGTTCAGGATAATTCTCCCATCAGAGAAGTATATATCAAGGATCTCTATAAAAGATTGTTTATCAAGTCGTAAGACCCTGCATAGTTCTCGAACTCGTATAGAATAAGGCTGAGGAGTGTTGCAAAGAAAAGAAACTTCCCCAAATGAGCTATGAGTTTACAGACACATGAGAAACTCTTCTTCTTGATCATTTTAACCTCTTCTGAATTCCTCCTGCAAATAACATTGTCATGCCTACACGCTGACATCATAAACTAAAAATATTTATCGATAACATTGTGATGCCTTTTAGAGAATAATATAAATTATATTCTGGGGTCTCATCTAAAAGCTTAAGCTTTAAGGTGAGATGGTTCCTTAACATGATATCAGAGTCTTGTTGACCAAGCGGTCATGAGTTCAAATCTCATCACCCTCATTCTATTTGATAAAAGTTTCAAGCCCAAAAGGTTTTCACTTGAGGAGATATATTAAAGAATAATATAAATCATATTTTGAGATCTCACCTAAGAGCTTAGGTGAGATGGTTCCTTAACAATGACTACGCGCTAACATTGTCATGCCAGGTAAATGGTTCGTATCGAAACAAAGCAGAAACATAATATAAGTAAATACAGAAACATACGATACACTTGTGATGCTTTGGAAGATGCAAATGAAGAAGAAAGACAGATCAAAGATGAAATGTTACCAATTCACCGTGGCAGACAACATAAAGCTGATCTGATACATGTCCCTGCTCTATAATCACTTCTCCAGGAAGGAAAAACTCTTCATGGACTCGAATCGCCTGGTAAACATGATGAATGAATACAACTCTTCCCATAATTACCAAGAATCCATGCTTGAATGTGATAGAATGAACTCTATTCATGGATTCAAAAGACTTTTATTCAATGAAAAGGCTTACTATCTGCTTAATGAATCCCAAAGAGCAACCACTGAAAAGAGAAACTTCTTTAATATATGGTTCGTATATTTTCTGTGCTATCTGCAAAAAACAAATAATTTGCTGTAAAATACATGATCAAGAATCTCCACACATTGTTGATTCCTGAAGCAGGAAGTCTTATCTAACACAAGAATAAAGCATCTAATTTACCAACTAGTAAAGGAAAAAAACTACTCAAGATCGGTAGATGCAGTGCATAGAATCATCTTATCTAAAAACTTAAGCTGTTAGATGAGACCTCATAATATAATTTATATTATTCTTTAACCTAAACAGAACATAATAACCAGTCAATGCATGGCAAAAACACATGAACAGGAAAACATGGGATGGAACAAAAGGTACAGACCTAATGGCAATGAGCTTGTGACTGTAGACCAAGCGATACGAGTGAGGATCACGATAGGCCACAAAGAAATGGACTGCAATGTCTATCAAGAAAGCAATCTGACCAGCAATGTCTAGCAAGAAAAGGTTCTCCGGGAGTCCTCTGAAGAAACCAAACTCCAGTGGTGTGAAGAAGGAAGAGTAGACTGCCCATAATAATATGAAGTGTAGCCATAATGTGTACCTCCTGCTTCCACAATCACAAACAGCAGAATTTTGATTTTAGAAACCATTATGAAAGTGGGGGAGCATAGACTAAATTGGTAGGTGGGAAGTTAGTGGAATGTTATGGCATAAATTCAAAATTTGGGGGCGCAAGTAATATCCTTTTAAGGGACCTATATGAAAACATTATACCAAAATAATCAAGGACTAAAGTGATTTTTTTTGCGAATTTAGGGGTCACAGCCTCCTTCAAAGATTCCCTTCCCTTCCCTCCCTCATACAAAAATGAGACCCTCCATGAACATAGTCTTCTCTCTCATTCATTTTACCATGGTATGATTATATTTGTAAATATAAATAGCACACATGGTTCCATTTTCACTTTTTAATTAGAACTAAGAGATTTAATTCCATCAAAAAAATATTTTTAACATTTCCATACGAAATGCATATATGAATGGCAAAACCATGAGTGAAATTGATTCAATCTAAACCTCTAGAGGAAAAACAACTAGACTTGCCCCAAACCCTATACTTTCATATAATCAATTATTTAAGATTGCTTTTTTTTATCTTTAAAGATCTAAATCCCACTATATCAACAATTGTACGGCCAACCCAGAAGAGGAGAGGCCTAGAACTCAAAGAAAATAGCTTCTGAGTGCCTACCAGCAGTCAGGATGGATAATATAAGAAGCATCAGAAACTGAGGACTGCCCTAAGCTGCTTCCATCTCTGTAAACGATTACATTTCGACCCGGTGACTCCATTCTAACCAGCTTAAATAGCCTCTTCCATGATGATTTACTTTCCCCTCTACTTTTCCCAACCTCCAATTCTTCTTCCTCATCTGATCCATCACCTCCACTACCACCACCACTTCTTGTCCTTTCTCCTCCCTGTATCATCATCTTCTGCGCAAGTTTCAGCAAAAGAATCTTGGGTTGGCCATAGAATGTTATCAAAATGAAAGAAGTAGAAAATACTAATGTATGTACGTACCAGGGTACAAGTTATTAAATGTAACACCAGCAACCACAAAGACCACTTTGAGACTGCAACGGTCAGAAATGAAGAAGATCATGATATGGTTGACATTCCAGATATAGAAGAACCATAAAGAGTAAATCAGCCTGCAACGGACAGAAATGAAGAAGATCAAGAGATGGTTGACATTCCAGAAATAGACTGTATCACTGCAAGATTGGAAACTAATCAAATCTGCTGCTGAAAAATAACATTGCAACGGTAATAAAAAGATACTAAGATAGAAACTACAATCATGGCAAATATATTGCCTTGTCTGTCACCTCCCCTGTTTTTAGAATACTTTCTATATTGTAAAAAGTCTATATATACACTTGTAATTGTAACTCTCTTCTCACGTTGAAAATAATAAAAACGACAATGAAGCATTTTTTTCACATTCTCCAGTTTATTCTTTTTGTCTTTATGATATCAGAGCTTATGTGAGATAAGAGAGTTCAAATTATTTTCTTCATCATGTCTTCAACAATTTCTCTTAATGTTGCCAACTTTGTTACCCTTAAACTCACACCAGAAAACTACCCTCTATGGCGTGAGCAAATGCTTGCTTTAGCCGAGAGCCAAGATATGGTTGGGCTCCTCTCAGGCGAAACAGAAAAGCCTCTCATGTACACCAATATCACAACAGAAAGTGAAGCAGCAGGCAAACAAATTTCAGAAGATTTTCTCAAATGGAGAAAAACAGACCTTCTCCTATGAGGATGGATCATTGGGACACTTTCAGAAGAAACCTTGGGACTGGTTATTGGTCTTGACTCATCACAATCAGTTTGGAATGCTTTAAAAGAAGCATATGCTCAAGACTCCCAAGAAAGAGAATTTAATCTCCGGCAACAGCTCACATTCCTCAAAAAGGAACCAAGCCAATCCTTAGCAGAGCACTTGAAAAAATTCAAAAGCATCTGTGACAGCCTAGCAACAATAGGCAACCCCATACCTGACAAAACAAAAGTTTATTCTTTACTTGCCAATCTTGGACCCAAATATGAGTCCTTCACAACAACAATGCTGAAACCACCAATGCCATCCTACTCAGAAACTGTATCACTCTTACAGGGATTTGAACAAAGAAATTCATGGAGTGAAGAATCACACTCTCCTGCCTATGCATTCTATGGACAGCGCAACCACAAATACCAGCAGCAGCAGCATCGCAGTCCTCATAGCCATCAATTCACATCAAAAGGACGAGGTTTTTCTGCTACAAACAACAACTTCCAGTACTCTAATTTTGCAGGTAATAACTCATAACAATCACCTCAAAGGAGCAACAATCGTACTCCTAGACCACCACCACTTGGGAAAAGACGAATGACACTTACAGAGAGAGAGGTATACAAAAATGATATCTGTCAACTTTGTGGCAAGCAAGGCCATATAGCCAAGATTTGTTGGAGTTTGCCCGAACAATCAAGCAATGATGAACTTCCTCAAGCACTTGCAGCTCTTACAATGGACACCACAATTGCTGACACCGAATGGACCACTGATATTGGTGCTTCGAATCACATGACTGCAAATTCAGGTCCGCTTTCTAATCTCAAAACATGCGCTGGATGTGATTTTGTATTTATTGGTGATGGTTCTCCCTTATCAATTGATGCAATTGGGGATACTTTAGTTACTGATGGTAAGAATAAATTGATGCTACGTGATGTTTTGTTGGTTCCACAGTTAACAAGAAATCTACTCTCCATTAGTCAACTTACACGACAATACCCTGTGAAGTGTGAATTTATTGATGATTTATTTTGTGTTAAGGAACGGGCAGCAGGTCGCATCCTCTTAATGGGTCAACGTAAAGGAGACCTTTATGTGTTATCCAAAAGGAAGGAAGCCAACTTCTCAAATAGACAAAATTTCAGAACTGAAGACTTATGGCATCAACGCCTTGGACATCCACAAAACGCTGCCATCAATATTTTACGCACAAAGAGTTTAATTAATGTTTCTTCCAATAAACGAGTTGATACTCTTTGTGAGAGTTGTCAACTTGGCAAACTTAGCAAGTTACCATTTAAATTATCTCATTATGTTAGTACTGAGGTTATTGAAAAAATTCATTGTGACATTTGGGGGTCAGCCCCTGGAAAATTTCGGTTTTATGCATGCTTTGTTGATGATTATTCTCATTATATGTGGCTAATTCCTTTACGAACTAAATCTGAACTATTTGATGTATATTTGGCATTTGAACATTATGTGCAGCGACAATTTAACAGAAAAATCAAAATTCTTCATATCGATGGCGGGGGAGAATTTGTTAACAAAAGACTTCAATCTCACTTACAGCAACAAGGAATTGTTCACCAGCTCTCATGTCCATATACTCCCGAACAGACAGGAATGGTCGAACGTCGCCATCGCACTATTAGAGAACTTGGGATGACTATGATTTTTCACAGTGGTGTGCCTAAGAATTTGTGGGTTGAAGCTTTTTCAACCGCAACTTTTCTAATTAATCGATTGCCCTCCTCTTCACTGGCATTTGATTCTCCCTATTTTCGTCTTTATGGCTCTCACCCAAACCACTCATTTTTTCGTGTGTTTGGCTCTCGATGTTATCCATATACTTGGAATACAAAGAAAAATAAATTTGATGCCAAAACTGTTCCTTGTGTTTTTGTAGGCTATAGCAATCAACATAAGGGTTATCGCTGCCTTGATCTAAAGACACATAGGATGTTTCTTTCACGACATGTGGTGTTTGATGAACACAATCTACCTTGCAAAAAGAAGGAGCATTCATCTTCCTCTCCTACTAGCTACCCAAAAACTCTCAGCATTTTCCCAACCTCTCCTACGGTGATGAACATAAAGTCTCCATCATTGTCTCCGTCATGAAGTTCTGGACATGATGATATAATTCCTCATATTCCACTGGTCACAGATGTTCCCCCCTCTAGTTATGAATATTCCCCTGCATCTACACAATCTACCTCACTTATTCCAGAAGTTGCTGATGTTCCAAACCTATCCTCCTTTGATCATATTCCTGCAACAACCGATTCATTCCCAGAAATTCTAGGAATTGATAATGTTTCACACTTTCTTCCTTCTGATCATGAACACTCCCCTACAGATCATGCCCCTGCACTTGCAGATTTAATTCCACTAGTTTCAACCTCACTTATTCTAGAGGTTGCTGATGTTCCAAACCTCTCCTCCTCTGATCACATTCCTGTAACAGCTAATTCATTCCCAGAAATTCCAGAAGTTGATAATGTTCCACATTTTTTTCATTCTAACCATGCTCACTCTCCTGCACCTGCAGATTTAATTCCACGAGTTTCAGATGTTGATGATGTTCCCTATAATTCCCCTTCTGATCACGATCACTTACCTAAACCACACCCACCGCAAAGAGCTGATATCATTCCTATCACAAGCAGTTCCTCACCCAGCTCCATTTTACATTCTGACTCTTCTCTATTTTTTGACCAGGTACAATCAACCCAGCACCCCATGGTCACCAGAGCTCAACTTGGAATACACAAACCAAATCCACGTTATGCCTTACTACTTGACCGAGGAGATATTCCAGCAGAACCACGAAATGTCAAAATGGCTCTACAACATGATGGCTGGAAACATGCCATGCTTGAGGAGCTTGATGCACTACATCAGAACAACACATGGATTTTAGTACCTAGAGAACCTTCTATGAACGTAGTAGGCTCAAAATGGGTGTTTAAAGCCAAACTAAAAGCCAACGGAACTCTCGATAGATTAAAAGCCAGGTTAGTCGCAAAAGGCTATCACCAAGTTGATGGCGTTGACCACACCGAAACATTTTCTCCAGTTATCAAACCAGGTACCATTCGTCTAGTTCTCAGCCTTGCCTTAGTTCAGAAATGGGAAATACGTCAACTTGACGTCAAAAATGCATTTCTTCATGGCTCCATACGTGAAGCTATTTTTTATGGAACAACCCCCTAGTATGCACGATAAAACCTTTCCTTCTCATGTTTGTAAACTTCAAAAAGCTTTGTATGGACTTAAGCAAGCACTGCGAGCTTGGTTTGACCGTTTTAGCACTTTTTTGCTTGAACATGGGTTCTCTTGCAGCCTGGCTGATCCTTCTCTATTTATCTTGCATTCATCACTTGGTACACTAATATTACTTCTTTATGTTGATGACATGCTTTTGACAGGATCTAATTTGCAGTTACTTAATGATTTTATTAAGCTATTGCACCATGAATTTGCAATGAAAGACCTTGGCTCTATTCATCATTTTCTTGGAATTGAAATTCGACGTCATAACAATTCCTTACACCTATCCCAAGCTCATTATGCTTACTCTATCCTCGACAAAACACAAATGCTTGATTGCAAGCCCATGACCACTCCAATGGAATCTAAAACTAAGGGTCTTCATGATAACACACCTTATCCAGACCCTACCTTTTATCGTAGTATTGTCGGTGCTTTACAATATCTAACTCTTACGCGACCTGATCTCTCATTTTGTGTCAACTATGTTTCTCAATTCTTACAATCTCCATCTCTTGCTAACATGAAAATGGTTCGTTGTATTTTACGATATGTCAAAGGTTCCATTCATTTTGGTTTACATTTAACTAGTGATTCTACACTTGATCTTTGTGGGTTCTCTGATGCAGATTGGGCAGGTTGTCCGACTACTCGACGATCTACAACTGGTTTTTGCACCTTCTTAGGGCGAAATATCATATCATGGAGCGTCAAGAAACAACCAACCATTTCCAGATCAAGTACCGAGGCCGAATATCGCCAACACTGCTGCTGAATTAACATGGCTCACTTTTCTCTTACGTGACCTCCATGTTCCTCAATCCCAACCATCGATACTATTTTGTGATAACTTAAGTGCCTTACATATGACCATCAATCCTGTCTTTCATGCTCGCAGTAAGCATATTGAATTGGACTACCATTTTGTTCGTGAACGGGTCTCCAAGGGGCTTCTTATCACTCGACATGTGTCTTCTACACTTCAGATTGCGGATCTCTTTACTAAGCCTTTATGTAAAGCTGCCCTACAATACTTTCACAACAAACTATGCCTTCAGCCTCGGCATCGTTTGCGGGAGGATATTAAATGTAACACCAGCAACCACAAAGACCACTTTGAGACTGCAACGGTCAGAAATGAAGAAGATCATGATATGGTTGACATTCCAGATATAGAAGAACCATAAAGAGTAAATCAGCCTGCAACGGTCAGAAATGAAGAAGATCAAGAGATGGTTGACATTCCAGAAATAGACTGTATCACTGCAAGATTGGAAGCTAATCAAATCTGCTGCTGAAAAATAACAATGCAACGGTAATAAAAAGATACTAAGATAGAAACTACAATCGTGGCAAATATATTGCCTTGTCTGTCACCTCCCCTGTTTTTAGAATACTTTCTATATTGTAAAAAGTCTATATATACACTTGTAATTGTAACTCTCTTCTCACGTTGAAAATAATAAAAACGACAGTGAAGCATTTTTTTCACATTCTCCAGTTTATTCTTTTTGTCTTTACAAGTAACCTTGAGTCTTGAACGAGAAAGAAAGCTAATCTTTCATGAAGAAGAGTGAAAGTTAATTGTTATATAATCGTGTTTGGTGCCAGAGGAATTTGTTGCTGGTGACTTTTGACAATGGAGGGAGATTTATCCTGAGCTTGATATTCTCTCGAGCTCTCTGTTAGCGTAGATGATTGCGAGACATTTGTGGTGACAAAGATAATCGTTCGTGGTAATTAAGTAGTTAACAGGAGGCATCCATGACTGGCGGCAAGAACGATATCCACGCAAGATGACCGACATTAATTATGTTGCCTTCATAATTTAATTTTATTTTTTAATATTTTTAAATTATTTTGATATACTAGATTAAAAAATAAAATAATATTAACAGCAATTTTGTTGGATGTATAATTTACCTAATTAATTTTAAAGGTTTGGTTGATTAGTTAAGAAGATGAATATATCAAGATTTAAATCTTAGTTTGGACGGTTAAAAATAAATATTTTATAATTCTTTTTGTTTTTTATTATATCATAAGGATTAACTCATGTCCAGATGTGATAAATGGTAAAAATGATTAAGCTGTGACTTATAAGAAGTCATTAATAACAAAACTTAAGTACCGTAAAACCTATAAAATAAATAATTTGAATGAAAAAATAAAGGGTGTTTATATAAGTCATGATAAAGGGTATTTTTGATGGAGAGCCTTTCTAAATCAAGTCTTTTATGAATCATTTTGATTGAGATTAGTGGATTTTTTACAAAATAATATTATTTGAGTTAGTGTCGGTTTATGAGTATGGTTGCGATTGTTTTTTAAAGTGTTTTTCATTCAGAAATGCATCAAAATGATGTTTTTTTTATTTTTTTTAAATTATTTTTAACATCAACAAATAAAAATAATATAAAAACATCAAAAAAAAACTTCAATTTAAAATAAAAAATCAAAATCAAAAATATTTTTGAAGCATGGCATCAAACATTCATAAATTAAAACAATGTTATTTTGGGATCTAGGAAATCTAAATCAGAATTTTAGGATAAGTGAGATCTAAACAGCGTTCTTATATATATAATTGTAAATTTAGAAGCTGTTTGGGAGGGCGTTTGAAACATCGTTTCCTCTTCTTCTTTTTTCTTCATTTTAAATGAATTTTTTTTTATGTTTTTAAATCATTTTGATGTGCTGATGTCAAATATGATTTTTAAAAAATAAAAAATATCATTTTAATATATTTTTAAATGAAAAACACTTTAAAAAACAATCACAACCGTCCTCTCAAATAGGCCTTTAAAGGTTAACAGAATTTCCGAGACCTGATAATTGCCAAGAGAACTTCTTTAAGCATCAATAAAGAAAGATAAGAAGCGACACCACTCAATAATTCTGATTTGATCTTCAGCTTTTCACATGCTTCGTGTTTTGTCAAATGTTCTATTTTATTTTATTTTATTTATCGCTTTTTGGCATTTTACCGCGCACTTATCATAAGAATAGCAGCATCAACAGTAAAAGCAAATCACTTTCGGCTCACTCTTTTATTCTTACAAAGTCAAGAACTTGAAAGAGAAATATTGAGAAAATAAATATTTTATGGAGTAGGTAACCAGTTTCTGTCTCATTACGTTTCAAGAATGTTCTTAGATTTTTTTGCCTGAAGATATCGCAAGGGGTGTGAAATATACTGAACCCTCTGTGTCCCATTCTGAGTACTCTATTATTCTAAACACATATGACATTTTAATTATGATTCTGTAATTACTGAGTCAGCCAAAAGATCTATGCTAAGTTAAAAAGAAAGCTAGAGACTGCCATAACTTTTAATTATGATTCTGCAATTACTGAGTCAGGCTTTGAAGGGTTTGGCTATGGAAGCATAACTTAATTTAGAGAATTGGAATTTGGTTATGGAAGCATAACCCTAATTCCATGGAAAATATACTTTATAGATCCAGGTGAGTGAATAAAATCCCTGTTGTCCCGGGTTCTTGCAAGGAGTTCATGCTATAACTCGAACTCAAAACTTGTTGCACATATCACAAGTCTTTTATCATCACGACACGATCTTTTGGGACTATATTTTTTGAAAGTAACAATGTCATCTGCAATTAGTGAACTGAATGGTAAAGAGATGATGAGTTTGATTAGGTATTTGGGAAAAAGCTGAAGAAGCATGAGATGTTTCCTCTGGTATGTGGGTTCGCACGCCTGCGATTGGGTTCCAGAACTTGAAGATATGGTCAGATTTCTTGGGTTAAAAACTTAGTATTCAATATAATTATTCGATTGGGTTAGACTGAGATTCCATTTGATGAACCCTTTCATTAGAACCTTAATATTGCTTCGGTTGGGTTAACTTGAAAACTCAATATTGAGACCCTTGTAACTAGAGCCTTGGTCTTTATCTATAATTTTTTATTGAATAAAATACAAAATGATTTTATAATTAAAAAATGAGATTCATGATGGCACGGCTCATAAAATTCAAATTCTTAATGGTGTACTTTTTGTTGTTCTTCCTTGTAAGAAGCTTTGAAATTTTTTCCTTTCGTAAGAATTTTTCAACAATATAGTTTTTCTCAAAAAAATTTGCATGGTTGAAAATTAAAATTCCCAATAACAGGGTTCTTCCTTTTCAACTTTCCTGATGATAAGATTTGATCAAGTTCTTTGTGAATTTATTTGGTTGTTCATGAATACAACGTTTATTTTTATTCTTATTAATTACTAGATTTGATCAATTTAATGCTTCTTGAATGTAGGATTGACCTTAAATTTCCTAATTATAAAGCTTAAACTAATTTTTCCTAATTACAGAGTTCAAAAACTTTATGCTTCCTAATTGTAGATCAAAGGTTCTCCTTTTATCTTTTTTTTTAAAAAAAATGATTCATCAAAATCTTATTAGATTTAAATAATTATCTTCTAGAAAAATTTAAAAATATACATATAATGTTTTGAGGTTAGATGGCATTTATGCACCCTTACTAGTTTTGAAATATAACCTCCTCTTCTTTTATGTTCTATCATCAAAGGGTATCGTTGCTTGCCTCTAAGGCTTTGTAAGTTTCTCTTGAGTCACCGGCTCATTGAAGTTTGTCTTATGCCACTAAAATATCAAGGTAGTGTCTATGTTAGGTTGTCCATGATAAATACGTCTCTCATTGTTTATAAAGTCTAATCATGCCCCCAAGTATCGTATTGTTTGATTCATCATGAATAAATTTAATAAGTCATTAATTTCTTGCATTTTCTCAAACTATCAATGTCATTTGTGTTGAGGTGCAAACTAATTCAACATTTTCTTTATTTGTAAATTGTTTCTGTTCTGAATATAAATTTCAAAGATCATGTGTAATCACAGTCTAATTGTTAAAATGAAATTAAAGATATGTCAATTTTTTAAATTGTTTTGAAAATCAAGCTTCTATTAAAAATGACCCAACACACAATATTCAATACAGACAGTCATTTAATTGCCTTGTATTTTGAAAACAAAAATTGACTTACTATGAGATTAAAATAGTTTTTAATGGCTCTTTGTATCAATTTAATCTCTGATTTTAGGTGTGTTATTTGATGGAATGTGATGAGGTGATCGTCCATGGTTTTCAAACAGTTACAGGTCCAAGTAAAGACTCGAGGTTTAGTTGAAATTTTATCTCATTTTTAGTACTTACTTTATCAACATGTATAATGACTATGAAATTAGTTAAAAAAAGGCACATCCCTTACAGAAAATGCTCTATAATTTTTAAGAGTGTTATTTATCAGTTGAAATTGTTTGCTTAATTAAAATGAGCTTTTAAAAGCATGTAACAAGGCTATAGCTCATGGTTATGAAAGGAAAGGAAATTCTTAGGCTCGTAAGGTATTTAAGAGCTTCAAAAACTTAGGATCCCCTTTAACTATTCATCAACTATTTCTCTTTTGTTGTCTTCATAAGAGAAATTCTTTCAACAATTCACATCTTTCATCGTGGTGACATCACCTAGGAAATGGTGTTATGGGGCAATTGCTCTTGATGTAAATCTCAATATTGTGTTTGACTATGCTTCTTTCTTGGTTATAAAAGCTTCATCGAGATGGAAAATATTCATGAGTAAACCTTTTCACAGCAACAATGCTTCAAATGTTGCAATTGAAAAATGTCATGTTATGAAAATATTATCTTATACGCACAATATCAATATTGCAAAACACCAAACACTTACATGAGGTTCCTTATTTGTTCAAACCCCCTATGTTTATTGGATGCTCTTCATATCATTGCCTTATGTTATAGTCTTTTATGATCCATACTTCTATGTGATATTTCCCTCTATCAATACAAGTCATGATGAACTTTCCTTAATATTCGATAATCCTTATATCTTGGCTATCGATGCCCACATAAATTAGTAAAGGAAATGGAAACAAGTAATAAATCTATATAGTCATATCAAATGAAAATGTGTTTCTCTACCCGATAAGTCGTTGAAGTACGTCATTAATGAATGCTTTTATGATACGGTGAAGAGAATCTTCTTTAGGCAACTTCAGTTCATTGAACAACTTTCATCTCCATGTAAATGATTCAACAACTTAGCTCTTATGCAATGATACAGATACAAAAAAAATTAGGTTAGGCAAGCAAAACTTGAGTCTTGAAAATTGGACAATGTTGGTTCTTTAGCCATGTAGCTTCATGAAAGTGATTTCATATATGAACTTGGTGCACTCTTTAGAAATAAGCCTAAATTTTCCCAGTCTTTAATGATGAATGCATTAGAATTTCATAAATGACATCCTAGCACAAATCACTAATTGATTTCCTAATAAAGTATGTTATCCAGCTTATAGCAACCATAAGCAATGTGTTTAGATCAGACCAAAACCCTTTTCGCTATCATCAGATGTCGTTGCCTCTCAACTTTTCAAAAGAACACAAATTTGAGGACCTTTCTTTCAAACTTTGCATGTATGTTTAAATGTGTGATCTTTCTTTTATGATGAACTCACTCTTAAAAGGGTGACACAAGGTTGTCGCTCTTGTATAATGAACAAAAATCTTGATCCTAACTTAACTCTATAATGAAAATTTCTTGAGTGACGACTATTATGTCACTCGTTCAAAATGCTTTAAAATATCTTGCCTTGATGGAAAACAATTCGTTTGAGAGGTTGACACAATGGGAGATTTAATAGAGATAGATAGATTACTAGGAGATGTTGTAATATAGAGGGAGATTTAATGCTTATACGGTCGAAGGGAGGAGAATTGTTGTGTGGGGGATGACGACAACCACAACTAAAGGAGAGAAAAGATTAGGTTTAGGGTCATTTTTGTGGTGAGAGAGAGTAAAAAACATTTTGACCCCATAAAAGTTTTCTCTTTTATTTTCCCACATTTTGATCTTCAATTTTTCTCCCCCCCTCCCCCTTATCTTGTGTGGATACATGTATATATATAGGTAAAAATATTTTACTTAGTCCCTTGTTTTCATCCTCTTCAACTTTAATCTGTTTCAAGATTTTTCTGTTTTTTTTGTTTTTTTTTTCAAAAAAGAAAACATGGTCTAATCAAAGAGGCAAATCAATAATATAAAAAATGACATGTTAAAAGTTGAACTTTTTGAAAAGACATTTAAAATTTGAATTCTTTTGAAACAACATTGAAAATATTGAAAACGACGTCAATAAATTAAAATCCTAAAAAAAATTCTATTTTATTATTTTTTAGTTTTTTAAAAAGTACATTAAAAATAAAATTAAAAAAATGGGTAGCACCAAACCATTGAATCATACTCATTTGTGATGATGATATTCCCCGGAATGTATTGTTTGTTACAATAGTTAACGAATTTGGAATGTAGATGTTTAAAAAGATGAAAGAAGATATGATAATTAGCTAGTCAAATGGGTTAGAGGAGACTTAATTAAAATCTGATTTACATATTATATATAATTGTGTTTGGACATCAAATACAATTAATGTGTAATTAACTTATTTAAATTATCGGACTGTTGCTAAGGAACCTATACGCCTGATCTTTTCCTTTTGTGACATTATTGGATGTCGAAAGAAGTTCAAAAGTGTTTCAAAAATCAAATGCCAGGCACTATATACCAATAATTATATATAAAGAGTGCATTTTTTATTATCCATAAAAAAAAGTTGGCATATTTTTCAATGCATTAACTTGATACAGTTGAAAGGTATTAAAATCTTAACACCCTTATATATTTATTTGATTTGATTTCACAAAACAAATTACAAAACACCGCACAAAAATAATATATAGAAAGATCGTTAGGACTAATTAAGCGACGAACATACTATTGATGCCAAATTCAAAAGTAATGCCGGGACATGAAATAAATAAACTAAACAGGAATATGATGACTTCAGGAATTGATAACACCGCACGTCTTTCTGATCTCCCCTGAGTTGCCCGTAAGAACCCCAATTGCCCCCATTCTTTTCATGGACTGTGCGAATTCCTTGAAAAAGTCAGTTGATTTTTGCAACTCTCCAACAATCTTATTCGATATTCTGTTTGTTAGAAGGGCTGCATCAGACTGGAAGAGACCCTTTTTGTGTTTAAGGTTAACATAGTAAGAAGCATCGAAATTCGTAGAGCTGTCAGGATCCATCCCTACTGTGGTGGTTGTGTCGCTAAGACTTTTGCATTTGGTCTTTAAGAAAGCAGCGTAAGTTGGGTCTAAAGAAGGATCCTGGTCTCCTTTTCCTGTGAAGTTGTAGAGTCGGTTGCTGAACAGGATGCAGTTGCCATGACCAATGGTATGCGCCCCTACGTACGTACAGCATGATTCAAATTAAGTTGTTAAATGTCTGCTCATAATTGAGAAATATGTTCCATTAATTGCTTGAATATGATAAGTTTGTGTACCTGACAGTACAACGAGATCATGAACTGTTAGACCCTTGCTTTGGAAACCTTTAAGGAGGGTGGAAAAGTTAAAGAACGGGGAAGGAATGTTTGCCAGGACCTCCGAAGCTAGTGAAACTTTACCGTCTCTTCTGCCAGTAAGCACTTCCCACATTGGTTTCTGGAACTGCAGGAGGATTGCTATCATTACATGCATGATCATCAATATGGGTTGAAATTAAGGATGTTTATTTCCAATATTTACCTGGAATGAGACCGCATCCCTGGCAGCCAAGGCCAATATGTCAGCGCAAGATACTTTTCCTGCACATTTGCTCTCTAGCTCCGTTTTTATCTCATCAATAACATCGAAGCCTTCCAGAGATAGATTTGGGATTGAATCTTTCTCCGCTATGTTATTTGCTGTTGAGGTTATTAAAACGGAGCCATCGCAACCCTGTACGAATTTGATTTCCAATTAGCTAGATAATATATGAATGCATTAGAATTATGAAATGTGGCGATGCTACATTGTGTTTTTCTAGCAGCATAATGAATATTTAAGAAATGGTTACCCTAACGAAGCAGTCATGAAAATGCATTCTCAATAAATCTGCAGGTAAGCCTGGGTCGCTTGCAACAAGTGTTTGAGTGATATTTTTGACAATGGCCTCAGCTGAAGGGCAGGAGTTGCTGTAGAAGTTCTTCCTCAAAACACCAGCCTGACAAACCCCAGCAACTGTCAAGGCTACTACACAAGCAAAAATAAAATAAGTCTTCATATTAATGTTAGACCTAGAATATACTACAACTATCAGCCCAATTCCTTTGAAGCAATATATGATCAGTAATCTTATTATGATCTCTCTATCTGCAATGCAATAGAAAAATAAACCCTACTCTTCCTTTTATACTAGTAAAACGAATCCTACCTGTCCAAATCTAGATAAGCAATGCATTATAATATCTTAAAAACAAATATATAGAACCTAGATTAGTCAACAAGCAATCTTACTGTATAGCACTAACGATCCATGTTGTGAAAACGGTGGCATTAAGAATGAATTGAGCGCTCACATTTCCCGGGTCATCAAATTAATAAATTATGATATAGAGCTCCAGAAATTTATCATTATTGATAGCAACGTGTTCACGAGGGATGAGGGATATATGAAGTGTTTAATAATGATTAGGGTTTATTATAATGCTTGAGAGTCAGGTTATGAACGTGTTTTTTTTTTTATTAACATACATGTTCTTATTCACATGCATGGATACGTAACTAGTCAAAGCATATTAAAATGTGTGAAAATACACCGACATGTATAATTGGAAAGCCTATCCATCTTTCTGATTATTGGGTCATTTGAGAGTGAACACCAGAATTTAGATTCTTTTCCCATAAATTTTAGCTATTCCTTTGATTTCATCGATAAAGAACATGATTTTTTTGTTCTTTTTACTCACTCTTCCACGCTAATCTCG
This sequence comes from Salix purpurea, assembly GCA_027405865.1. Taxonomy (NCBI): domain Eukaryota; kingdom Viridiplantae; phylum Streptophyta; class Magnoliopsida; order Malpighiales; family Salicaceae; genus Salix; species Salix purpurea. Next base: position 5,885,682 of record JAOWLH010000034.1, on the reverse strand, counting down.
CTCTAAAAGAACGATCATCATGAGTTCATGACACCGCACGCTTGTGACACTCATCATATGTGCTGGTGATATTCCGGGGAATGCTTTGTCATAATAGTTAACGAATTTGGAATGTAGATGTTTAAAGGATAAGAGAAAATCTGAAAAGTTGCTAGTCAAATGCGATAGTTGCGAAAAAAATCAAATGGCTGGAATTAATTATGTTCCAATAATTTTATAAATATATAAAGGAGGCATTTTTTATTATACAAAAACAAAAGTGGTCATTTTTTAATGCATTAATTTGATACAATATTTCTGAGCCCAATCCCTTAATTTTAGCATGATATCTCTAGCTACAGTGCAATAAAACGAATCTTACCTACCCAAACCCAGATAAGCAACGCATTATACTATGAAACCCCAACTCAGCAGCCCGACAACCCCCGACAATTCTACGCAAGCAAACCTAGAAGAAGTCTTCGTATTAATGTTAGACCTAGAGTATTCTACAATTCTCAGACCAATTCCTATGAAGCAATATATATATATATATATCAAACCTAGAAGAAGTCTTCGTATTAATGTTAGACCTAGAGTATTCTACAATTCTCAGACCAATTCCTATGAAGCAATATATATATATATATGAGTAATCTTAGCATGATCTACAATGCAATAGAAAAATAAACCCTAATCTTCCTTTTATACTAATAAAACGAAGCTTACCATCTGTATAATATCTAAACAACAAGTATATAGAACCTAGATCAGTCAACAAGCAACCTTACTGTATCGAACTAACGATCCATGTTGTAGAAACGGTGACATTAAAAATGCAATTAATGATGAAGTAAGCGCCTCATTTCCCGGTTCAAATTAATAAATAATGATATGGAGATCCAAAAACTTAACAATTATAACCTTTAATATCATACATGCAATAGGTACAGATGAATGCAGCATTTCGAGTACTTAGTTAACAATAATTGGAACAGTTTAGATCCCTTTTTTTTTTTACTGAAATTAATTTAATTCATATAATTTAAATAAATTTTAGGTAAATGATAAGTGTATCTCAAAGAGCCTAACGTTTTCCTACTCAAAGAACCATTGGTTTTTCAATTTTTAATTTTTCAACCTTTTAGCTTTCAAAATCCAGTATAAAAAGGAGTGTGAATGAAGAGTTTTAAACTTGTTTTTTTTTTATATTTTTAAATACTCTTTCTCATCCTATGTTTCAGAGTTTTCTTCTTATTTTAAACTTTGGTTTTCCTTTAAGAAGTAGAGCTTATATTCATCTTGTTGAGAGATATTTGAGTTTCATATTTTTTTGTTCAAACATCTATTTTAGAAGAGGGGTCTAAACAAAGAAATATATACGATATAATAAAAGAAAATGGAAAAACATTGTCGAAATAACAATTTTTAAGATTTTTAAATTTCATTCACATAAAATAGGAGAAGAAAAGAGAAAAGTTCAGAGCATGGGAGTGTCGACCCTGTTTATTTTAGAAGTTGAATTAACTTTAAAATTCAAGCTATTCTCTCACGAGAGAGTTATGGAGGGTTTAATAATGATTAGGGTTTTTTATATTGCTTGAGAGTCAGGGGATCAACGTGTTTTTGTTGACATGCATGGATACCCAGCTAGTCAACGCATATTAAAAATGTGTGAAAACACACCGACATGTATAATTGGGTGCTTATCCATCTTTCAAATTATTTGGTTATTCAGCTCAATTTTTTTAAAAAAATAGTTTGCATAGGTGAAAATATTGTGATTTTTGATTTTTTATGTTAGCCGGTACTATAGTGGTGATAAAAAAAATTATTTATTTATTTTCTTTTTGCAAAAAATATTTTTGTTTAGGGTTTTTTTCCCCTTTTCTTCTTTATACTAGGCAAACTTTATCACTTTATACTTAGTTTATTTATCACTACTCTTTTTGTTCTTATCTTGTAATTTTTTCTTTTTTTCCTTATAATTTTTTTATTAAAAAAAATATGTTTTATTCTTGACATATGGAATATTTATAACTCTACACCTACAAGTCCATGCAGGTGGACCTTATTTTTCTTTCTCTATTAATGTTGTGGATGACACTCTACACTTGTATAGGCCCACACTCGTGGGCCCTTACTTTGAGTTAGGAGTATGATCCTAACTTCTTAAGCCCAATAGTGTCTAATCTCTTTTTGTTTATTGAAATTAGTTAAAATAAACAAATTATAAAAACATTTGTGATATTTTTTTTTACAATATCATTTAATTTTATTTAGTTTTCGAATGAGATTATTTTTTTTAATATTAGCAAATATTCTTTTGCACAACCCAATGCAATATTGTTTTCATTTGAGTTTTATTCAATAACTTTTATATGATAGTTTATTTTTATTATTATTTAATTAAATAAAAAGATATTTTCAAAATACAAAGTTATTAAACGGAAATGGATCCAGTTCTTAACTTTTATTTAATCTTTAATTAGTGTTACAAATTGCATTTATTAAATTAAATATATATATATATATATATATATATATATTATTTTTATTATTCATAATTAAATTTTTTTATATTAAGAAACACGTTGAAAAACTTTGATTTTTAAAAAAAAAGCGAATAGGTCATTAACATGACTAATTCTAACGGGGTGTAATAGCAACATACAAGTCTTTTCTCTTAGGTGAGTTGGACAATTTCACTATAAAATGCAGAATGCTTTCTCTTCAGTGATGGATTCAGGAATACAAAGATCAAGATTTGCACGTCAACAATATTTGAGCATGAATCTATGAATATGCTTTTTCATTATGATATACCCCAGAAATCAGAAAAAAATTGTCAAGCCGTCAGTAAATGACCGGAGGAATCTGTGATCACTCGTTGACCAAAAATAGCTTCTGGTCATGACTGATCATGTTCACATCAAGAATTTTGCCACCATTTTCAGATAATATGTAACCACCTGAAGATTTTAATTCCTCCATGGCTGCCTTGACAAGCTCTTCGATGGTTTGAGGAACCAACATGTTAGGTAAAACGCGCCGCCGCGGGAGGACGAAAACGCGGATTCGCATCGAGAGAGACTCCGGAAACGCGTCTTCGGACACCGTAAGTGCCCTGCACGCACTGACAACCACCGAAAGAAATAATAAAAAATGAGGTCAAGTATCGTCCTGCCCCTGTTCCCAAAGGCACTTTTTTGTCTTATTAGGGGCTATAACAGTATTTAGCCAATTTCAAAAAATAATAAAATAAGCAAAAGACCGGCGGGGCGGACCGGTCCGGTCCAATGTGTGTAATGACCACGGAGCCCCTCGGTCTGGCGGCGTTTTTTGTCGTTTTCAGGGGGCTGTTTCGTTAAATCACTGTTCAAAAATGAAAAAAAAAAAAAGCAGACGCACGGACGAAAAAGGGCGAGTTCACAGTGAATGTCTGAGCTCTTTTAGTATATTGTATGTATAATAGGTAACATGGTGATAATTAAAAATAAAATAGCATGTTCAGTATTGTATCTGTAATTTTTATTTGCTTTGCGCATGTGATTTTATTTTATAAAGGTTTCTAAGCAAAGTAATCTTATTGGAATCTTGATAGTGTTAGTTTCATTTATTATTTATTTATTTATTTATCCATTTTCCATAATTAAGAATAATATCATTTTTTTTCTTCACAGTAATACAAATTTGATTTTTTTATTTAAATATAATTAAAAATTTAATAATTATAATGTTGTTGGGTTTTTTAAAAGCAATTATTTAATTATATAACTTACTCATATTAATTGTATAATCATGTGCATAATTATATTATATAAAAAATAATTGTTCTATATTTAAAATGATATACAAAAAATGGCTCTTCTAAATAGCTTTTACCATTGGAATGCACATAAACAAAAAATATTATATTTACAAGAAAGCTAGAGACTGCCATAACTTTTAATTATGATTCTGCAATTACTGAGTCAGGCTTTGAAGGGTTTGGTTATGGAAGCATAACTTAATTTAGAGATTTGGAATTTGGTGGAGATTTTTTTACTGTTTGGAGTATCGTTGAGTTTTCTTTTGAAAGTGTTTTTCATATAGAAATGTATCAAATTGATGTTTTTTTATTTTTTAAAAATCATTTTTGACATCAGCACATCAAAATGATCTAAAAACACTAAAAAATTTTAATTTAAAATAAAAAATAAATTTTTTTTTTTTTTCATAAATGCTTTCGAAATATATTCCTATATTTTCTTTCGAAACACCCCCTTTAGTCGTTAGTGGGAATGTTTATCGTGCGTTGTATTCGAATTTAAACATGAGTCTTTTGGTGAAAAGGAGATCTGATTTGCTTTTTATTTGTATTGAGCATGCTTCGGATTTGGAATTGTCTGAGTTGGTTGCATTTTGAAATATTTTCTTTGTCCATCGAAAGAAACTTATAATAGACCAAGTATGGAGAGTGTGAGGAAGGAATGGGAGAGCCAAGAATTGTTAGCAATTGGGAAGGCAAGTGATAAAAATCTCTCAGACAAGAAATTACGAGTGGCTAAGGAGGCTGCAATTCTGCTTATGCTGCCCTATGATGGGTTCTTGATTATCTATAATCAAGATAATGCATTAATCGATGTTGTTTTTGTAAAAAATCAATTTTTGTAACTTTTTTATGTATGATATTTCATATCTAATATTATATGAATAAAAAATATATGAAACTGCACATAGACAAAACTGGTGAAATGTTCTTGTTAAATTATCTACAAATATAAAATATATGAGTCACTTGTCTGCGCTTCACCGCAGACAAAACCAAATTTCATAACATGTCAAAAAACATTAATGTTTGTTGATTTTTTTAATAATACTATATTAGAGCGATTATCGTCTTAATATTTTGTTAAGAGTATATCGTCTTGAATTTGTTTTAAGTCAAATTATATATTTATTAGTGGCTCAAATTGATTCAACTCCTAACGTTTCAAACCAAAACAAATCATTCAAATCGAAAGAAAAAAAAAACATCAACCATTGAATTAACAACCTGGATAAGAATAAGCAACCTGAGTAATCTTAGCATGATATACAATGCAGTAGAAATATAAACCCTAATCTTCCTTTTATACTAATAAAACGAAGCTTACCATCTGTATAATATCTAAACAACAAGTATATATATAGAACCTAGATCAGTCAACAAGCAACCTTACTAACGAGATCCATGTTGTGAAGACGATGACCTTAAGAATGCAATATTATGATGAATTTACAATAAAACTTAAAATAAATAAAGATATGGAGCTTCAAAAACTTAACAATCATAATATTTAATTTGCAACAAGCAATAGCTACAGATGAACGCAGCCTTTCCGGTGCTTAATTTACAATAATTGAAACAGTTTGCATCCCCTTATTTTGTACTGAAATTAATTTAAATAAATTATATGTAAATGATAAGTTAATCCCAAAGAGCCCAAGGTTTTTCTACTCAAAGAACCATTGGTTTTTCAATTTTTAATTTTTCAACCTTTTAGCTTTCAAAATCCAGTATAAAAGGAGGGTGAATGAAGAGTTTTAAACTTGAATTTTTTTTATATTTTTAATACTCTTTCTCATCCTATGTTTCAGAGTTTTCTTCTTATTTTAAACTTTGGCCCTCTAAAAATTAGAACATATATTCATCTTGTTGAGAGATATTTGAGTTTCATTTTTTTTTTTTTCAAACATCTATTTTACAAGAGGGATCTAAACAAAGAAATATATACGATATAGTAAAAGAAAATGGAAAAACGTTGTTGAAATAACAATTTTTAAGATTTTTAAATTTCATTCACATAAAATAGGAGAAGAAAAGTGAGAAGTTAAGAACACGGGAGTGTCGAATTAACTTTAAAACTCAAGCTATTCTCTCATATTTTAGTTGCTGATTGAGTGTGACATTTGTAATGGGTGTTTGGTGTACATGTAACCTTATATTTGCTTTGAATATTGGGAGCTGTCAATCTTTTCACGAGGGAGTTATGGAGGGTTTAATAATGATTAGGGTTTTTTATATTGCTTGAGAGTAAGGGTATCAACGTGTTTTTGTTGACATGCATGGATACCCAGCTAGTCAACGCATATTAAAATGTGTGAAAATACACCGACATGTATAGTTGGGAGCTTATCCATCTTTCAAATTATTGGGTTTTTCAGCTCAATTTAAAAAAAAAAAAAAAAAAAAAAAGTTTGCATAGGTGTAAAAAGGACCCAAAATCATAATATATATTGTTTTCCCATAAAATTCAGCTATAGAGAACGACCCAAAATCCTATGTTCAACCCTCTTGACTTTAAATTCCATCTTTTCCGTAGGTGAGAAAAGGACCGAATATTCCAGAACGAATTTGCTTCAATTTCTTCATCATAATCAATAAGAAAATTAGGTATGATGATCATACATGATTTCATCAACAAAACTTTCAGACAACATTGTATTGGAGTTACCACTGTGAAGTTTTCAAGCAAATCCTCCTCAAATATGGAGCTTATAAATGATATAATTTATCCATACCTTATTTGCTATGATCTGAAGAATTCCAGAATTGATCTGTTGTATTTAATCTTTCTTAGTTCATTACAGAGGAAGCATTGCTTCTTATATAGTTAGGCTATTACAGAATAGGAAATTACAGATGGCTTAGGAGCCTTACAATCTAAACAGGAAATAAAACGTGTGGACGATAATTAATTCCACTCCTGGTTAATTACAACTTGCTACATCCCCCCTCAAGTTGGTGCATGGATGTCTTTCATGCCCAACTTGTCTAAGACTTGGTGAAATATTTTTCCGGAGACAGCCTTGGTGAGAATGTCTGCCAGTTGGTCTTGCGATCGAACATGAGGTACTGCAATTACCTTTGCTTCCAGTTGCTCTTTAATGAAGTGTCTATCAATCTCTACATGTTTTGTTCGGTCATGCTGAACCGGATTGTGAGCTATGTCACATGCAGCTTTATTATCACAGTATAACTTCATAGGCAATGTTGGTTCAATCTTGAGCTCTTGTAATAAGTTCTTAATCCATAGTAGCTCACACACACCTTTAGCCATACCCCTATACTCTGCTTCTGCACTGGATCTAGCCACTACTCCTTGCTTCTTGCTTCGCCATGTAACCAGATTTCCCCCAACAAATGTCAAGTATCCTGCAGTGGAGCGTCTGTCATCAATTGAGCCTGCCCAATCAGCGTCGGTATAGCCTTCAATATTCAGTGCGTCTCCTTTGGTGAACATGATACCTTTACCTGGAGAGGACTTTAAATATTGTAGGATGCGCATTACTGCCTTCATGTGTTCTTCATTTGGAGAGTGCATAAACCTGCTAACAACACTAAGTGAGTATGCTAAGTCAGGGCGTGTATGTGCAAGGTACATCAATCTTCCCACTAGCCTCTGATATTGCTCTTTGTTTGCTGGAGTCTGATTTGAGTGTTCACTGAGTTTTACATTTTCAGCAGCGGGAGTGTCACTTGGTTTGCAAGCTAGCATCCCAACTTCGTTGAGCAAATCAATTGTGTATTTCCTTTGTGACAAGAGGATGCCATGTTTGGATCTCAAGACTTCGATGCCCAGAAAGTACTTTAATGGTCCAAGGTCCTTCATTTCGAATTCTTGCGAGAGGTAAGTTTGCAAGGCTTCTTTTTCACCTGTGTCATTTCCTGTCACAATCATATCATCAACATAGATAATCAATATTGTAAGCTTCCCCATTTTATGCTTCATGAATAACGTGTGGTCGGAGCTACTCTGTTGATATCCAAAGGCCTTCATTGAGTTTGTAAACCTGCCGAACCATGCTCGTGGTGATTGCTTCAATCCATACAATGATTTCCGCAGTTTGCACACTTGTTTGCTTCCTTCAACCTGTAACTGACATCCTGGAGGCAATTCCATATATACTTCTTCTTGTAGGTTCCCGTGCAAGAATGCATTCTTCACGTCAAATTGATGTAATGGCCAATCAAAATTTACAGCTAATGACAAGAGGATACGCACTGTATTTATCTTAGCCACTGGGGCAAACGTTTCGGCATAGTCAATCCCATACGTTTGACTGTATCCTTTGGCCACAAGTCGTGCTTTAAATCTCTCAATGTTCCCATCTGCTTTGTATTTGACAGAAAAAATCCATCGACATCCAACAGGTTTTTTTCCTGTAGGTAAGTCTATCACCTCCCATGTTGCATTTCTTTGGAGAGACTTCATTTCTTCGTTCATTGCATCTTTCCACCTCGGGTCCTTGATAGCTTCCTGCACACTGTTAGGAACATGCACAACAGACAATTGATTTGCAAATGATGCACATGCCTTTGATAGTCTATGGTATGACACATAATTATTTATTGGGTATTTAGGAGTTGCAGTAAGGACGGGTTCATAGGTAACTCTCTGGATTCCTCTTGTGCTACGGTTAGGAAGTATGCGACGAGAAGGTTCAAGGTTTACCTGCGGTACTTCAGGAGATGGTGACTCATGAGGACTAGGAGCATCAAGTGGAGGAGACGATTGAAGTTGTGGTACAGTTGCTTCAGTTGCAAATTCTTGGTCACTCTCTTGAAGTTCGAAGGTTGGAGGCTCAATAGCTGTATCTCTAGGTTCAGGTATTTGGGGGCTAAGCAATGTATGGCTTGTGTTTTCAATTTGGTGGTTAAGGGTCTGTATGTTACCATTTTCGTCTCCAATATCCTCTGCTGTCTTCCTAGTTTCTGTTGTAGGAAAATACATCTGATGCTCATGGAATTTCACATCCATTGTGACATACAATTTCTTAGTAGGTGGATGAAAGCACCTGTATCCTTTCTGATGGAGACCATATCCCACAAAGACACACCTGATGGCACACGGTTGAAGCTTATGACGGGTCTGTTTTGGTATGTGAACAAAGGCAGTGCAGCCAAAGACTTTTGGGGGAAGGTTTGGTGTATGTGGTGATGACAGACTTTGGTTTATTGTTTCAAGTGGTGTGTGGAAGTCTAGGCTGCGAGATGGGATACGGTTTATGATGTATGAGGCAGTAGTAAGGGACTCACCCCAAAAATGAAGGGGCATGTTGGCTTCAAATAATGTGGCTCGTACCATTTCCAAGAGGTGGCGGTTTTTTCTTTCTGCAATTCCATTTTGTTGGGGTGAATAAGGACATGTAGTTTGGTGGATTATGCCTTGGCACTGTAAGAATTGTTTCATTTCATGATTGACAAACTCCCCGCCATTGTCAGTGCGTAGGACCTGAATTGCAGTTTGATACTGGGTAGCAACCATTGAGTGAAATTGCTTAAAGAGTGAGCACACAGCTTGCTTTGTTTTCATCAAACATACCCATGTCATCCGACTATGATCATCGATGAAGGAGACAAAATAACGTGATCCATTCAATGTTGGAACCTTGGCAGGTCCCCATACGTCTGAGTGTATAAGGGAAAAAGGAAATGGACTTTTATTAAAACTTGGGGAAAAAGGAACACGGTGGCTCTTTGCCAATTCACATGTTTCACATTTAAGCAATGGTTGAGATGTGTTTAAGAATAAGTCTGGAAACAAATGTTTCAAATATCCAAAAGAAACGTGTCCAAATCGTTTGTGCCACAACCAAATTTCAGACAAAGATGATGAACTGGTGACTGATAGTGATTTCGCCAATGCATTTGAGCTAGACTCGGTGAGATCAAGATAATAGAGCCTCCCCTTTCTAGTACCACAACCAATCGTCTTCCTTGTCTTGATGTCCTTAAACACACAATGGTCAGGCCAAAAAATTACAATACAATTCAGAGAGATAGTAATTTGTGAGACAGATATTAAATTGAAATTTAGGGAAGGGACTATAAGGACAGAGTCCAAATTCAATTTGTTTAACGAGAATGAACCTTTCCCAATAATTTTGGCTTGAGTTCCATTTGCTGTGGACACAACACATTTTTCAGATTGTTTCAATTCAGAGACAGAGGACGTATCAAAGGACATATGATCAGTTGATCCAGAATCAATTATCCATTCACATGATTCACTAGGTGTGGGTTTATCAAGTTGCGTACCTGGCATTTCCGAGGAGGTATGCAGTGCAGTGGCGTCTGTTTGAGGAGAGTTTCCAGCCACTGCTATGGATGTAGAGGCAGATGTGGGTAACGCCTGGCCTTTCCGTTGTGGTGCTTTGGATGGATCCCACCATTCAGGATATCCGATCAACTCATAGCAGCGGTTTTTTGTGTGTCCAGTACCTCCACAGTGCGTGCAATATTTAGTTGAGCCAGGGTTTTTGTTACTATTGTCAAAGTTGCGACCCAGTTTGCTTCCAATGTCAAAGCTGCGTGATGTTGCCATGGAGCCAGAGTGTCGAGCTGGGGTGTTTCGACGGGCTACCATGGCCACAGTGTCAGGTGTAGTCAGGTCATTGGTTAAGAGAATTCGGCGATTGGCTTCTCTACGAATATAGGCATATGTGCTTTCAAGGTCAAGACTTGGGTCCATGCGCAGAATTTCCCCTTGTACTTGTTCAAATTCAGCATCAAGGCCATTCAAGAAAATATGTATTCTCAATTTTTCAACTGCTGCTTTATACATAACAATATCTTCTGGGTCTTTCATCTTCACTTTATCACGGTAGTCTAGTTCTTGAAATATCTCAACCAGCTCACCGTAATATGTAGGCAAAGGCCGATTTGACTGGCGAATGGTGAAGGCACGTTGATTGAGAGCAAAAATTTTTGTTTCATCTGATCCATCATAGAATGCTTTCGCAAGAGCATTCCATATTTCTCTGGCAGTGCGTAGGCGAAGATACCTTTTCATGATCTCTGAGTTCATAGACGTGAGTAGCCAGCCTTTAATCTTCTGGTTTTCAGCATACCATTTGGAGTAAGAGGGGTCCTTTGCATCAGGTTGCGGTGAATTGCCAATGATATACTCCAGTTTTTCGCGACCGGCGATCTGCATTTCGATGATTTGAGACCAGGTGTCATAATTGGTCTCTGTGAGAATTATACCAGCATTAAAGCCTGGGCTTTCAGTTTGGACGTGTATAATAGGTGATGGTGATTCGGTTTGAGAAGGTGATTCGGTGGTCATTGTTTGCAGAGATTTGGGGTTCTTGATTTTAGTGGGTTTGCAGAGATTTGGGTTTCTTGGCTTTAGTGGGTTTGCCGAGATTTAGGGTTCTTTGATTTTGTGGGTTTTGTAGAGATTTGGGTTTCTTGATTGAGTGTGTTTGTGGGTTTGCAGATTTTTTCACAACCTGGCTCTGATACCATGAAGAATTCCAGAATTGATCTGTTGTATTTAATCTTTCTTAGTTCATTACAGAGGAAGCATTGCTTCTTATATAGTTAGGCTATTACAGAATAGGAAATTACAGATGGCTTAGGAGCCTTACAATCTAAACAGGAAATAAAACGTGTGGACGATAATTAATTCCACTCCTGGTTAATTACAACTTGCTACATGATCAAGGTGAAGAAAATCGTGTCGTACCAAGTGTCTTTTAATAGAAAAACAAATGTTCAAAAATCATTATTAAGTTTTTATAGAAAGAAAGAAAATCATAATCACTATACCTTTATCATGTTTCAATTCTTAAGAAAAATATATATAATAATTATAACACGGGTGTATTAAAAACATGAGAATATCAAAAAACACTTTTCGTAAGCTCCATTAAGCCTGACTCTGCCAGTCATTCTTAAAAATCTTTAATTTGAATGTTTATTTTAGGTTTCAAGTTAAACCATCAGATGATGAATCTGATATCACTCGGTCGACTTAGCGAGTCTAAAGACAACACAAAAAATTAGTAAAAAAGTGTTGTTCGTGAGTCTAAAGACAACACAAAAGATTAGTAAGAAAATGTTGTTCGCCTAAAAACATATTCAAGGGGACAACATATTGCATAGCCAACATGTTAAGTTTGTGACATTGATCATGGAGTGGGTTTAATAATCATATTTTATTAAAACTTCTCTTTATTTATTTTACATGATAATAAAAATATGCAGTCATAATAAACAAAAAACAAATACTAATAATAATAAATTGCACGAGAAGAAAGATTGTTCAACAATAAAGTCAAAATTAAATAAATCTATATATATAATATACTACAAAAAAATGGTAAACATTGTAGAAATAACAATTTTAAAATTTATTAATTTCATTACTATGGAGGTGAAAATATTGTGATTTGTGATTTTTTATGTTAGCCGGTACTATAGTGGTGATAAAAAAAATTATTTATTTATTTTCTTTTTGCAAAAAATATTTTTGTTTAGGGTTTTTTTCCCCTTTTCTTCTTTATACTAAGCAAACTTTATCACTTTATACTTAGTTTATTTATCACTACTCTTTTTGTTTTTATCTTGTATTTTTTTCTTTTTTTCCTTAAAATTTTTTTATTAAAAAAAATATGTTTTATTCTTGACATATGGAATATTTATAACTCTACAACTACAAGTCCATGCATGCATGTGGACCTTATTTTTCTTTCTCTATTAATGTTGTGGATGACACTCTACACTTGTAGACCCACATTCGTGGGCCCTTACTTTGAGTTAGGAGTATGATCCTAACTTCTTAAGCCCAATAGTGTCTAAACTATTTTTGTTTATTGAAATTAGTTAAAATAAACAAATTATAAAAACATTTGTGATATTTTTTAATAAATATCATTTAATTTTATTTAGTTTTCAAATGAGATTATTTTTTTTAATATTAGCAAATATTCTTTTGTACAACCCAATGCAATATTTTTTTACTTGATTTTTATTCAATCACTTTTATATGGAAGTTTATTTTTATTATTATTTAATTAAATAAAAAAATATTTTCAAAATACAAAGTTATTAAACGGAAATGGATCCAGTTCTTAACTTTTGTTTAATCTTTAATTAGTGTTACAAATTGCATTTATTAAATTAAATATATATATATATATATATATATATATATATATATATATATATATATATATATATATATATATATATATATATATTATTTTTATTATTCATAATTAATTTTTTATATTAAGAAACACGTTGAAAAACTTTGATTTTTTTTTGTGTTAAAACTATTTAACGAATTGGTCATGAACATGATTAATTCCAACGGGGTGTAATAGCAACTTACAAGTCTTTTCTCTTGGTTGAGCTTGGCTACATGAGTTGAACAATTTCACTATAAAATGCAGAATGCTAATAGTTGAGCATGAATCTATGAATATGCTTTTTCATTATGATATGCCCTAGAAATCCGAAAAATTTGTCAAGCCGTCAGTAAATGACTGGAGGCATTTGTGATCACTCATTGACCAAAAATAGCTTCTGGTCATGACTGATCATGTTCACATCAAGAATTTTGCCACCATTTTCAGATAATATGTAACCACCTGAAGATTTTAATTCCTCCATGGCTGCCTTGACAAGCTCTTCGATGGTTTGAGGAACCCAGAGGACAACTCCATCTCTTCTCTTCTCCTTCGGATCCCATGGATGGAATGGAAACACTGTGCATTTCATTCTTTGCATATCATCCGCTGTTGGAAATTAATGGACACAAAGATATTGAGAAAGATGCCCTTTAAAAAATATTTAAAAAAAAAATTCAATCAAGAAAAGGGACAGCTACTAACCTATTTGAGAAGCTCTTGCAACCTCGAGCAATTTAATCAAATCCTTATTTCCACCAATACGAGCTTCATCAAGTGGAGTGTTTCCCCATCTATGAACAGGAAATAGCCCGTAGGATATATGAGGTAAATCACATTGTCAAAATCTAGATTCAAGAGAAGTAAGAAATTGTGTACGAGTATTTAGGACCAGGACAGATATGAGCTTTCCACCATGCTTCATATCCAACAAAGGTAGGGTGCATCTCATGATCAATTGAAGGTCCTCATTCCTTGCCATTATTAGTGATCTCTATATTTGAACAGGGATTATAGTTCAATCTGTTAGAGAATAATATAAATTATATCATATGGTCTCACCTCATAGTTTAAGTTATTAGGTGAGATGGTTCTTTGACATGGTATCTGAATCTTGATAACCCAGGGATCACGAATTTGAATCTCACTACCCTCAATCTATTTGATAAAATCAATCATATAGTATGGGTCTGTGTGCAAGTTTCAAGTCCAAAGAGCTTTCACTTGAAAAGGTGTGTTATAAAATAATATAAATCATATTATGGGACGTCACCTAACAGCTCAAACTGTTAGGTGAGATGGTTCCTTGACACAAGCAACCATAGTGAATATGAAAAAATCTTATAGTAAATCCAAGCATAATTTACCAGACCATATATTTGTACAAAACTTTTCATGTAAAGATATCAGGAAATGAATTATTCCAAAACCCGAGTTTCAGAGAGACATGTGCCCTAACTAGCTCATATGCGATGCATCAAGTGGTAACATAAATGAGCTCATACCTGTCCTTCGGGAAAACGCTTGCCCCTGCTTCTACAAGCAAACTTGCGATTGAGTGTAAGCCTTCTGAAGCAGCAATGTGCAGAGGCGTTCGATAATCAAAGTTTTTTGCATTTGGATTGATTCCATTGGCCAGAACCCTTTTCAAAAGATTCAAATCCCTCTTTGCAATAGTTGTAAAGAGAAAACCACCAGCGTCATCAATTCCCAGCGATGCCCCTGCTTGAACAAGTAAAGAAGCTACCTCATCGTGCCCGCCCTTGATGGCTTCTAGCAACGGGGTATTCCCAAATTTATCTGATAGACAGAGTTTGAACAAAAATGTGTTGTTCGATTGCTTTAGAGCTTCAGGGTTGGATTGGAGAATATGTACAGAAATAAACAAAGTTACCTGAAATGTTGACGTCCACTCCTTGTTCGATAAGCAGCAGAGATATGTCTCCATATCCTTTAGAAGCAGCAATATGCTGTTGAAAGAAAAAGGAGGATATTATATTTTCTATACAAGAAACAGTTTCATATTATCTTGCGAGAAAGAAAATCCAAGTTAAAATCCATATTTGAGAAAAACAGATTACAAATTTAGCTCTAGATTTTTTACTCGATGGTATTATAATAATGCAACTACTGAAGTTCAGTACTCTTCCAAATGTCTCCGTATTACAAGGTTTTACAGGGAAAAGAATATTTGAGAAGGTAATCTGATAAAAGTCAAAGGTGACTAACACCAGATAATAGTATCTTAAGACTGGCTTGTCAGTCGATCCTTCAGAAATCATACCAGGGGTGATCTTCTGTCATAATCAGCCTTATTAGGATCTGCTCCAGCTCCAATCAACCGTTTCAGTCGATAATAATCCCCATTAAAAGCAGCACAATTCAACCTCATAGCCAGCTCTGATTCAGACTTTTCAATGGAAAGGGTAACATCTGACTCCAATAATTCATTCCGTAGATTGGCATCCTTTCCCTGTCAGTTGAATATATTTAACATAAATGAGTCCACTACCTATAATAGCTCATCATATCAAGCTAGAAGAAGTACGATTTCAAAGGCTTCATTCTTGTTTTACAGCAAATGGAGAGCATAATTATAGCAGAAAGCAATGATATCAAAGCAAACTCACCTCGAGGAGATTGTTCAAGATAATTCTCCCATCAGAAAAATATATGTCAAGGATCTCTATAAAAGATTGCTTATCAAGTCGTAATACCCTGCATAGTTCTCGAACTCGTGTTGAATAAGGCTGAGGAGTGTTGCAAAGAAAAGAAACTTCCCCAAATGAGCTATGAGTTTGCAGACGCTTGAGAAACTCTTCTTCTAGATCATTTTCACCTCTTCCGAATTCCTCCTGCAGATAACATTGTCATGCCTACACGCTGACATCATAAACTATAATTTTTTACTAATAACATTGTCATGCCTGTTACCGAATAATATAAATCACATTCTAGAATCTCATCTAAAAGCTTAAGCTTTTAGGTGAGATGGTTCTCTAACATGGTATCAGAGCCTTGTTGACCCATGTTAAAGAATCATCTCACCTAAAAGTTTAAGTTAGGTGAGCCCCAGAATATGATACCATGTGAAAGAACCATCTCACCTAAAAGCTTAAGTTGTTAGGTAAGACTCCATAATATGATTTATAATATTCTCTAACAACCCCGCAGGTGCAATTTCAAGCCCTAAAGGCTTTCACTGGAGAGGGTGTGTTAGAGAATAATAAAAATTATATTATGTGACTTCACCTAAAAGCTTAAGCTTTTAGATGAAATGGTTCCTTAACAATGTCTACATGTTAACATTGTCATGCCAGGTAAATGGTTCGTAACACTTCAGAAACATAATATAAGTACATACAGAAACATATGATACACTTGTGATGCTTTGGAAGATGCAACTGAAGAAGAAAGACTGGTCAAAGATGAAATGTTACCAATTCACCGTGGCAGACAATATAAAGCTGATCTGATACATGTCCCTGCTCTATAATCACTTCTCCAGGAAGGAAAAACTCTTCATGGACTCGAATCGCCTGGTAAGCATGATGAATGAATACAACTCTTCCAATAATTACAAAGAATCCATGCTTCATTGTGATAGAATGAGCTCTATTCATGGATTCAAAAGACTTTTATTTAATGAAAAGGCTTACTATCTGCTTAATGAATCCCAAAGAGCAACCCCTGAAAAGAGAAACTTCTTTAATATATGGTTCGTATATTTTCTGTGCTATCTGCAAAAAAGAAACAATTTGCTGTAAAATACATGATCAAGAATCTCCATACATTACGGATTCCTGAAGCAGGAAGTCTTATCTAACACAAGAATAAAGCATCTAATTTACCAACTAGGAAAGGAAAAAACTACTCAAGATCAGTAGATGCAGTGCATAAAACCATCTCACCTAAAAGCTTAAGCTGTTAGATGAGGCCTCAGAATACGATTTACATTATTCTTTAACTTAACTATTATCAATACCTTTGTTCGAATAGAAGCTGGAATTTCCTGCAGAACAGATGCTTCCGTGTAGCGGCGATCATATTGTAATCTCAGATGGCGTTTAATCGCATTGCTTGTGCCTCTCCCAAGTTTATTTCTATTCATGTATTCGATAAGGTCAGTCATTCTATCCCTAAACTTTTCTGTCTTTGATCCTTTTACAATTAATGCAGTCATGTTACCAAGCAGATAAGCACCAAGAATCATGTCAAAAGAAACATAAATCATGACAAATATCATTTCTCTGACATTTACTGCATGTATCTCTCCATAACCTGCAGAACAAAGCATTTCATCATCATGTGACATGAAAAATACAATATAATCTGTGTTCAACAATGCTATACAGTATATCAGCTTGTCTAATATATCAGTTGACCAAGATCACAAATTCAAAGCAGAAGGATTCCAGACAACTGCTTCACCTACATACTGAGGTTGATGGATCAGAATTCATGACCATGGAAGGTATAAGAAATCATTGGGAAAAAGAAATCGTCTGAACATTTGCATTAGTATGACAAGAATGGCTTGATGACATGCAAGTGTGGATTTGTTTAGCAATGATTCAGAATCAATATTTCTCAAGATTTCAGCCATACAATTTCCTGCAGAGCAATCACTGTTTGCCAATCATCTCGACTTCTATCAAACACCAAAATATTAAACTTAAACATAAGATAAAAAATTACCGACAGTTGCCATAGTAACAATGGCAAAGTAAAGTGATGTTATGTATCGCTTCCAAAGATCAATTTCTCTGAAGCTTGTATAGTTATAATCACCCATCTGTAAACTTCCTATCCATGTGTAACCTTCTTGGGAGGGAGGCATAGTAGTAGCAAGATAGTAAAAAATGCAGGCTGCTGTATGTGTACAATAGAGTTCAACAACAAGAAGTTTCACAATTCTTGTAAAAAGGTATTTGATCCTGATATTTTTCTCCAACCTGTCAAAAAATTCTGACACTCTTCTGACCCGACTTAGCCTAATCCACAACATATATCTCACTGCCTCCTTTCTCCCAGAAACCTGATTAAACCAGATAGTTCCATATCAGGACCCAAAAAGGAGAGTAGCTAAGGTTGCCAGTTCATACTCGATAAGTGAAGAAAAAGTGAGATTAAGAAAATGGATTTCACAGAAATGGTCATTCAAAGTCCCAGAACGATACCTTGAAGATGGCATCCCAAGGCAGACAGCCAAGAAAATCAATTAAGAACCGAGATTTCAAGTACCTAAACAGAACATAATAACCAGTCATTGCATGGCAAAAACACAAGAACAGGAAAACATGGGATGGAACAAAAGGTACAGACCTAATGGCAATGAGCTTGTGACTGCAGACCAAGCGATACGAGTGAGGATCACGATAGGCCACAAAGAAATGGAGTGCAATGTCTATCAAGAAAGCAATCTGACCAGCAATGTCTAGCAAGAAAAGGTTCTCCGGGAGTCCTCTGAAGAAACCAAACTCCAGTGGTGTGAAGAAGGAAGAGTAGACTGCCCATAATAATATGAAGTGTAGCCATAATTTGTACCTCCTGCTTCCACAATCACAAACAACAGAATTTCGATTTTAGAAACCATTTATACACACACTAGCAACCAGTCATGGAAAGCCTTGTAGTAGCAGCAACTCTGCATCATGAATGGAGTAAGTGGGGGAGCATAGACTAAATTGGTAGGTGGGAAGTTAGTGGAATGTTCTGACATATATTCAAAATTTGGGGGCGCAAGTAATATCCTTTTAAGGGACCTATATGAAAACATTATACCAAAATAATCAAGGACTAAAGTGATTTTTTTTGCAAATTTGGGGGTCACAGCCTCCTTCAAAGATTCCCTTCCCTCCCTCATACAAAAATGAGACCCTCCATGAACATAGTCTTCTCTCTCATTCATTTTACCATGGTATGATCATTATATTTGTAAATATAAATAGCACACATGGTTCCATTTTCACTTTTTAATTACAATAGATTTAATTTCATCAAAAAAATATCTTTAACATTTCCATACGAAATGCGTATATGAATGGCAAAACCATGAGTGAAATTGATTCAATCTAAACCTCTAGAGGAAAAAACTAGACTTGCCCCAAACCCTATACTTTCATATAATCAATGATTAAAGATTGCTTCTTGTTTTTATCTTTAAAGATCTAAATCCCACCTTATCAACAATTGTACGGCCAACCCAGAAGAACTCAAAAGAAAATAGCTTCTTAGTGCCTACCAGCAGTCAGGATGGATAATATAAGAAGCATCAGAAACTGAGGACTGCCCTAAGCTGCTTCCATCTCTGTAAACGATTACATTTCGACCCGGTGACTCCATTCTAACCAGCTCAAATAGCCTCTTCCATGATGATTTACTTTCCCCTCTACTTTTCCCAACCTCCAATTCTTCTTCCTCATCTGATCCATCACCTCCACTACCACCACCACTTCTTGTCCTTTCTCCTCCCTGTATCATCATCTTCTGCGCAAGTTTCAGCAGAAGAATCGTGGGCTTGCCATAGAATGTTATCAAAATGAAAGAAGAAGAGAATCCTGATGTATGTACGTACCAGGGTACAAGTAACCTTCAGTCTTGAACGAGAAAGAAAGCTAATCTTTCATGAAGAAGAGTGAAAGATAATTGTTATATAATCGTGCTTGGTGCCAGAGGAATTTGTTGCTGGTGACTTTTGACAATGGAGGGAGATTTATCCTGAGCTTGATATTCTCTCGAGCTCTCTGTTAGCGTAGATGATTGCGAGACATTTGTGGTGACAAAGAGAATCGTTCGTGGTAAAGTAGCTAACAGTAGGAATCCATGACTGGCGGCAAGAACGATATCCACGCAAGATGACCGACATTAATTATGTTGCCTCCATAATTTAATTTAATTTTTTAATATTTTTAAATTATTTTGATATACTAGATTAAAAAATAAAATAATATTAACAACAATTTTATTGGATGTATAATTTACCTAATTAATTTTAAAGGTTTGGTTGATTAGTTAAGAAGATGAATACATCAAGATTTAAATCTTAGTTTGGACGGTTAAAAATAAATATTTTATAATTCTTTTTGTTTATTATTATATCATAAGGATTAACTCATGTCCAAATGTGATAAATGGTAGAAATGATTAATAACAAAACTTAAGTACCGTAAAACCTATAAAATAAATAATTTGAATGAAAAAATAAAGGGTATTTATATAAGTCATGATCAAGTATTTTAATTAAAGGTGAGGAATTTCTTTAAAATCTTGAAAAATATATAGTTAATAAACTTTATTTAGTTTGTCTATTCGGTGGTGATTAATCTATTTTTGATTGAGAGCCTTTCTAAATCAAGTCTTTTATGAATCATTTTGATTGAGATTAGTGGATTTTTTACAAGATAATATTATTTGAGTTAATGTCAGTTTATAAGTATGGTTGCGGTTATTTTTTAAAGTGTTTTTCATTCAAAAATGCATCAAAATGATATTTTAAAAAAAATATTTTTAACAGCAACAAATGAAAATAATATAAAAACATCAAAAAAACTTCAATTTAAAATAAAAAATCAAAATCAAAAATATTTTTAAAATACAGCATCAAATATTTTTCGGATCTAGGAAATCTAAATCGGAATTTTAGGATAGGTGAGATCTAAACCGGGTTCTTATATATATATAATTGTAAATTCAAAGGTTAACAGAGTTTCCACTGGTAAAGAGAAGAGACCTGATAATTGCCAATAGAGCTTCTTTAAGCATCAATAAATAAGAAGCGACACCACTAAATAATTCTGATTTGATCTTCAGCTTTTCACATGCTTCGTGTTTTGTCAAATGTTCTATTTTATTTTATTTTATTTATCGCTTTTTGGCATTTTACCGCGCACTTGTCATAAGAACAGCAGCATCAACAGTAAAAGCAAATCATTTTCGGCTCATTCTTATAGGCTTGTTTGTGAGTGCGGTTGCGGTAACTTTTTAAAGTGCTTTTCATGCCGAAATACATCAAATTGATATTTTTTTTTATTTTTTAAAAATCATTTTTGATATCAGCACATCAAAATGATCTAAAAAACCAAAAAAAAATATTTAAAATAAAAAAAATCAAATTTCAGCAAAACACCGGTTGAAACACGCAGCAAAATGGGGCCTTATTCTTACAAAGTTTAAGAACTTGAAAGAGAAATATTGAGAAAATAAATATTTTATGGAGTAGGTAACCAGTTTCTGTCTCATTACGTTTCAAGAATGTTCTTAGATTTTTATTTTATTTTTCTATTTTTATGACGTTTTTGCCTGAAGATATTGCAAAGGGTTTGAAATATCCTGAACCCTTTGTGTCCCATTCTGAATACTCTATTATTCTAAACACATATGACATTTTAATTATGATTCTGTAATTACGCAAATGTGTTAGATATACTTTAAATAATCGAATGCTAAATATATATAATAGCAGAAATTTAGATTATAAATAATTTCAGTTACTGTTGCTAAAGTGCCGGAAAAAAATCCCAATAGTAGCAGCAGCAGCAAAGCTTTTTCCAAAACGACAACAACAATACAATATAATAAAATGTTTTACGAGATGAGCCTTCTGATCTATGTCTATCAGTAGTCGTAGATATAGTACACAAGCTATTATTTATAGGTAGATCAGGGACCCCACTCAATAATTTATTTTCCAATTTTCTCCTTCTATCAAGGAGATAATTAGCCATGATCAATTAATTGATCTCCATGTTCAAGTGTAGTTGAGATTATTTTTGAAAGTATTTTTCATTCAGAAATATTTCAAAATATGTTTTTATTTTTTAAGTTGTCTAAGTTGGTTGCATTTTAAAATTGTTTCTTTGTCCTTCGAAAGAAACTTATAATAGACAAAGTAGGGAGAATGCGAGGAAGAAATGGGAGAGCCACGAATTGTTAGCATTTGAGAAGATAGAAATCTCTTTGACAAGACATTACGAGTGGCTAAGAGCAAGTCCAATGGTAAGAGCCATTTTTAAGAGCCAAATCTGTAAAATGGCTCTTGAATAGTGTTTATATGGCTTTTTTGTTGTTTTGTGCTCCAATGGTAAAAGCTATTTTGGAGAGCTATTTTTTTTATATTATTTTAAATACAATGCAATTATTTTCTATGTAGTTTAATTATGTAATTAATTAAACAATTAATATAAGTAAATTATATAATTAAATAATTGTTTTTGAAAAACTCTCAAACAATAAAATTATTTGTTTAATTATATTTAAATTAAAAAAATAAATTTAAATATAATTAAAAAAACCCACAATATTTGAAATTTGGAATTTAAGCTACTTATTGTATGTTTTTAAAGTAACTCTATGTTTTTTTATGGTTGTTGTATTTGAAATTAATTAATGTTACTTATTGTCTTTCAGTATTAGAAAAACTAAAAAAAATAAAATGAACACATTAACAAATAATCAATAAGTTCAAACATAATTAATTAAAATACATTCCATTACAAATAATTCAATCAAATTAATTACAAATTAATACCCCTATTTTTTTATGCTAACTATTATTATTATAATAAATAATAATTATTATATAATTAATTATTATTATATATATATACACACACACATAAAAAAACCATAAAAGCTCCTCTCATTCTCTCCTGCCATCACCTACACACACAGACACCCCAGTCCCCGAATATATAGCATTATTTAATATTTTGGCTTTCTTATTCAGAGATGCTACAAATAGCATCAGATGGAGTGAAGAGCCATTTTGGCTACTTGGATAGCTGCCCCGTTGGAGCTGAAAAAGTTGATAAAAAATGCTAAAAGTACATCTTTTGGCTTTTGGCTCTCCTTTTAGCTGATCGGTTGGACTTGCCCTAAGAAGGCTGCAGTTCTGCTTATGCTTTCCTATGATGGGTCCTCGACATCTGTCGTCATTTGTTTGCATTTTTTGCTGGCATCACAGAATGTTGAAAGTAACAATTGTTTTTTTTATGGGAAGAAATTCATTCCACGAAAATATATTTTATAGGTCTATGTGAGTAAGTAAATCTTCTGTTGTCCTAACCTCAAACTCAAAATCTATTGCACATATCACAAGCTTTCTGTCATCACATCATGTTATTTAGAGACTACTAGTCAAATGCCCGCACTACGTTGCGGGCGTAGTGCAGACGGAACAAATAATTTTTACCATTATTGAAATTAAAATATAATATTTAAACATGTAAAATTTGATATAATAAAAAAGATCAACATGCTCTATCATAACAACAGTAACATCGAAGTCTTAACTTCTAAAATTATCATCATTATTACTGTCAAAACAATAAACATTATTAAACAAACCTGAGAAAAAAATGAATAAAAAAATATGTAAGAACAAAAACTAAAATTATTATTATTATTATTCTTAATATCAATATTATTATTGCTTTAATAACGTAAAAAAACAAAATTAAATCAAAGGCTGAAAAGAAGCCTAAAAACATTAACAAAAGAGCAAATAAAAAAAATGATAAATACAATAAAAATTATTGATTGGCAAAAAAAATATACTTGGGAAGAAAAAATCATGGTGCGCGTAAACTGACCCGGACACCTCGGTTAAGAAAAAAAATATAAGTGGCAAAACAAAATAGGGAAAAAATGTAAAAAAAAAAAAATATGGATCCGGAGATTAGTCGTGGTGCGCGTAAGTTGGCCCGGACACCTCAATTATTAATTTTTTTTTGGTAAAAAAAACAACAACCAGTTATTTAAAAAAAAACCATTCATTTTTATAAAAACAAAACAGTTCTTGAAAAAAAAAACCAAATCAGAAACAACAACCAATTATTAAAAAAAAAAGACCCTTAACTTCTAAAATTATCATCACTATTACTATCAAAACAATAAATATTATTAAACAAACCTGAGAAAAAAATCAATAAGAAAAACATGTAAGAACAAAAACTAAAATTATTATTATTATTCTTGATATTAATATTATTATTGCTTTAATAACGTGAAAAAAAATGAAATTAAATCAAAGGCTGAAAAGAAGCCTAAAAACATTAAAAAAAAAGAGCAAATAAAAAAATAAAATAAATGATAAATACAACAAAAATTATTGATTGAAAAAAAATATACCTGGGAAGAAAAAATCGTGGTGCGCGTAAACTGACCCGGACACCTCGGTTAAGAAAAAAAATATAAGTGGCAAAACAAAATAGGAAAAAAAATGTAAGAAAAAAATGGATGCGGAGATTAGTCGTGGTGCGCGTAAGTTGGCCCGGACACCTCAGTTATTAATTTTTTTTTGTAAGAAAAACAACAACCAGTTATTTAAAAAAAAAACCATTCATTTTTTTAAAAGAAAATGGTTCTTGAAAGAAAAAAAAACAAACCAAATCAGAAACAACAACCAGTTATTAAAAAACAAAAGACCTTTTTTTTTGAAAAAAAAAAAACACAAATCTAAATCAGTTTTGCGGCCGGAGCGGTTCGAACTCGCGCGCGCCAATGCTGGCAGCGCGCGGACAACCGCTCGGCCACAGCCTTTGCTTTGTCTTTTACACCATAAAAAATACAAAAAGAAAGCCTGTGTAAAAAAAAAAAGGCAGATGAACGCCTGCAAAGCACAGAGGAAAAACGGCCAATCTACAGTGCTGACGTCATATCCTCATTTAGTATATGTTAATTTGTTTTGAAAGTGACAATGTCATCTGCAATTAGTGAACTGAATGGTAAAGAGATGATGAGTTTGATTAGGTATTTGGGAAATAGCTTAATAAGCATGAGATGTTTCCTCTGGTATGTGGGTTCGCACGCCTGCGATTGGGTTCCAGAACTTGAAGATATGGTCAGATTTCTTGGGTTGGTGCTGGATGAAAAACTTTCATCGTTGGTGTTGCATCAGGAGTTTCAGGAAGAGCTAAAATATATGGAGGCACTGGTTATTTCTAAGTGAAATTCAATTGCTCAGTGGCAAATATAATTGAAACTTTGACAGCAGAAGCTAGAGCTTTGCAGAATTAAGATCCTTGTTCGTTTATCATGCTGCATGGAAATTCTCAGAATTAAGATCCAATCAAAATTATACCCTTACATTCACTTTAGATTGAAATGAGGAAACTGCAGATTGTTGTTGATTTACATGCTGTGTGGGAGGCAGCACAGCTTACCTTTTTAACAGGATTCCTTACAGATGAAAACCAATATTGGCTTCACTTGAAATTTGCTGAAATTTTGTCCAAAAATCAGTTCTGTGACTGATACTACGTATGTTAGAGAATAATATAAATTATATTTTAGGTCTCACCTGACAGCTTAAGTTTTTAGATGAGATGATTTCTTAACATAATATCAGAGTTTTGTTGACCTAGCAGTCACGAATTTAAAACTCATCACCCTCATTTTATCTGATAAAAATTAAGCATAAGGTAGTATGAGCAGTCACGAGTTTGAATCTCACCACCCCCATTCTATTTGATAAAAATCAAGCATAAGGTAGTATGATTCTGTGCAAATTTCAAGCTCAATGGGTTTTCACTTGACGAGAGGTGTTAGAGAATAATATAAATCATATTTTAGGGTCTCGTCTGACAGCTTAAGTTTTTAGATGAGATGGTTTCTTAACAACATAATGGTTATCAGGATTATTATTACTATGATAATTTACATGTACATCTCTTGACTATTCCTTGTGGGGTTTTTTTCATGTTTTAGTTGGGAACTGATGTATTATGTATTATTTTTTTCTAAAGAGAAAGTCTTTTGAGTGTTTTCTAATGGTTGCATCAAGGCTTTTCTTGATTGGGCTGGATGCTAGCGCAACCAAGGTTGCACAAACGGTAGCCTAAGTTGGGCTACAAAAAAAAAGGAAGCCTCGGTTGGGCAGGAAATATCCATCAAAGGCTACGGTCCTTATTTTTTAAAATGACTAAATTGCCCCCAAATTAACTTGATTATTATGAAAGAAAAAAAAAATCCTTGAGCGTTGGTTTATAATTTTTTAGTTACTGAAAGATGAATTAGCACCTAAAAGACAAATTAATAAATTTTGCTTTTAAGGACTCTTTAGTCATTTTAATCCAAAAAATATATGAGGGTTATTTTTTCCTTGATCAATCTGTTGATGACAAATGGATCCTAATGAAAAGATCGAATTGTGTCTAATTGCTAGTTCAACTTTGTTATGGTCCACGGAAGCTCATATTTTTTTAATGAATTGTAATTTGTGTTTATATGCATAGTAAATCCGCAAGGAAATTTAGTTTTTTTGTTCAAATTTAGTAAATTGTTTTTCAAAATAAAATAAAAAATAACAAGGTAACACAAGCATTAAGTACAATTAATTTAAATAATATGAATAGAAAAAATCAAAAACAATAAATAAAGTAGAAAAAATGTTGACAACAAAAAAAAGATGTTCAAGTGGCACCATTGTTTTTAAAGAAACAAGTAAAAGTTAAAGACTCATTGGTTTCAATGATATCAATAAGATTGATTAATTTAATAATATAATTAAAAAAAGCATCGACAATAAAGAAAGCAAAAACAAATTGACAATAATTAACTATAAGAAATAAGTAATATAATATGTTTAAAGAGAAAAAATAATTTATTGATCTTAGTTAAAGAATAAAAAATATAAATATTTAAAATAACCTGATTCATTTTCAAAACCAATGAAAATTGCTTAGAAAGCAAATAAAGAAAAATAGCATAGCTTAATCTTTGATTATATAAATCTCATATGTTAAAACCGAAGAAATATGGTCTAAAAAAGGGAAAAAATAACAACACCAAGTAAAAAAGGGGAAAATAACAACACCAAGTAAACCCGATCAAATATTTTAAACATGGATTAATCCCTCAAACTCACAACTCATGGAATCTTATACTAGAAGTCAATCAAGAAACTTAATTCTCAACCAATTTAATATTTAATAATAAAATCAAGAAAAACATGAAGTTAAACAATTCCCAAAGTAAAAAATAGAAATCAAAGTAATAAGAAAAAAAAAATTAAAGGATAGTTAAATATTAAAAAGAAGATCAATTTTAAAAACCATATCAAATAAAACAAATAACAATTAAAAAATATGGACCGAATCTGACATATAAGAAAATCAAAAAATGATGAAATTAAAACTAAAATCTAATTCTATAAATTATTTGAAATAAACAAGTAGTAGTAGTAGTAGTAAACAATGACCAAATCTAAAGGAAAAACAAATTATAGGGTTGCTTGGAAGATTAGGAAGCCAATGTGAAAATGGAGGAGAGAGAAAAAAAAGATTACTGGTGTCAAACTAGAGATCTATTATGCAAAGACATCATTCATGGATGGAGAGGTTGTTGAAATGATTCGAACTTTGTCATGAATGTCAATGTTAAAAAAATCATTTCTAACAGATTTGATCTATTAAAATTTTATTAATTAAATATTAAAATAATTATTTACAACATATAAAAAATTAATTAGTTTTCTACATAAAAAAACCTCAGCGTGACACGCGGGCAAATCACCTAGTGAACCTCTATAAGAAGATCAAATTGCCCCGATAGCTAGTTAAAAGTTTGTATAGTGGAGCAAATCTATAATTACAATATTCCAATTATTAGTAATATGTGCATGCTATCTTCGACTAGGAAATTTTTTGTCGATGCAGTCTATAATTGAATTTATTTAAAAAATATTTTTTTATTTAAAAATATATTAAAATAATATTTTTTATTGTTTAAAATTATTTTTGATATCAATACATTAAAATAATATAAAAACACTAAAAATCAATTTAAAATAAAAAATAAAAATTCAAAAATATTTTTAAAACAGAGTTCTAAACACTGCATTATCTCTTGGGAACTCTTTGAACATACTTCTTTTTTCAGGATGATGAATATCCTCCCTCCTCTTTTTTAAGGAAAAAGAAGAAGAAACAACCGCAAGTGAGGTCTTGGTTTAACGGTTGAAGGGACTTGTTTCCTTCCTCTGCATTAGGGTTCAAGTCCCACCATGCATGTCTGTCACCCCCGCGGTGCCTTACATGGTCACTCGGTTTGCAGGATGTTCAGTGAGTCTGGGGATTAGTTATGGTACACGTAAGTTGACACGGATACCCCGGTTATAAGAAAAAAACAGAAAAAAAAAAAGAAGAAAAAACAACCTGGACTGCTCCGATCAACCCAGAGGGCCAGAGGGACCGGACCTACTGCTGTAAGAAACAAGGGAATGCCTCCGTCTAGGAACTTTGCACAAAATCCAGCTGAATGCTGGAACAAGTTGCCAAGTTGACAACTGAGAGTTGCTTGCAAATTATCTCTGGTTCTTCTCACTTGTCCCTCACTGTCCTTGTCGGGTGTTTCATGTGGACGCCATTCCGTAACAATTTGAACTTCGATTTAATTTCAATATTTTTAGAATTTTTTTTATTACAGTACAATGATTTTTATAAAAAATAATTATAATAATTTTAACTAAAATAAAATATATTTTAAACACCCAGAAATACAATCTCTATTATGGTAATAAACTGCTATATTATAACGGCTATTTCAACACATACAGAATTGAATCCCAAACTAGTAGTTTCTAACCTGAAAAGGATGAGGCTAAAAGTTAAATCTAACATTTATTTTTTATTTTAAAATAACTTATTTTTATTTTATTTTTAATACAGGACATCGAATAATAAAAAAAATTAAAAATAATTTAATATATAAGAAATTCAATTTATAAAAAAAACAAACAAGAAATTACCGTAAAAACAAACACTTGGAATAATAACTAGATATTTCTTGATGACGAGTCTTGCAATATTCTTCATCGAAATAAGTTTTGATATTAACTCGTGTTAAATTTGCGATTTTAAATTTAACTCGTGTTAAGTGTGACCCAACTAGTTGACTTATGATGTGGTTAATAAGATCATAACTTAATTAATCAAAATCAATAATTTCTTTAAATAAAATAAGGTCATTATTGGAAAAATAAATAAAATCCACGGAACTTTATAATAAACTCAACAATAGATAAAATCAAATCTAACAAATAAATCCCAAAAATAGAATTTTACTATTGTACTTTAACTTTATAATAAACTCAACAGATATGTTAATTTATTGAAGTATATTTTCGGGGTTTGTCCATGGAAATCCACGGAACTAGCCTTGGAACAACAAGATGGTACATAAAAATGGGCAAAAATTGTAATTTCTTTAATTTAAGAAAAAAATATTTTATTTAACGTAATACTTTTTTATTAAATTTTCAGAATTAAATTAAAGCCACAAAGTGTTTTAGGAGTGTAGTTGTGGTTACTTTTAAAAGTGATTTTCGTTCAAAAATACATTAAAATTATATTTATTTTATTTTTTAAAAAAAAAATTGATATTAGTACATCAAAATTATCTAAATACATTAAATTTTGTTAATTTAAACTTTAAATTTTTTTTAAAAACATTTATGAAAAGCACTCCCATGCATCTTCAAATTTATTTCGCTAAATCACAATAAAGTTGGACAGATTGACCCTAGACTGGAAGAAGGAAGAAGGAATAGAAAGAGTGAGGAAATGACCATTACTTATAAGAAGGATAAAAGAAATAGAAAGAGTGGGGAAATGACCATTACTTATCACATGATTCAATTATATCTTCTTCTTTTTTAGCTTTTCCATTTCTAGGAAATTGCTTAGGCATGAATAATCGCCCTCTTCCTCTCTCTTTTTTTTTTAATACAATCAAAATTAATTCGTTCAAGTAGTGTGTGTGTATATATATATATATATATATATATATGTCTCATGTTCCCATTAATCCTTTTCCTTAGTGTCTAAGAACTACTTTACCCAATCTATCATCATTTTGCAACTTATCAAAATAAATTATTTCCAATTTGTATTTTATTTGCTTAATTCGACTATACACTTCCTTTAGAAATTTTATGGAACTCCTAATTTATAGCAGGTTTACATTTTAAAATGTAAAATTTAAAATTGTTCATGACTTTATCAGTAAAATTGTTCCAGACAGAATCGGGAAGTAGACACCGATAAAACGGTCCATCATTAAAATGCAAAACCTGGTAGAGACTTCAAGTAAATAAAAAGAATAGTAATTATGGTTACAGCAATTGGATTATCTAATGAGATTTTGTTCTTTTGTGAGAGAAATGATAGATACGGACCAGATTAGCTGTCTTGATTGCCTAGTTTTTTTTTTTTTTCTTTTTTTACAATGTTCGTTGTCCTTTTCTCCCATTAGGTTTCTGTCCAATTGAGATGGTGTAATCGTGTTTTAAAAGTAATTTTGAAAACAAATATATTTTTTTTAATATCTTTAGATTATTTTGATGTGTTGATACAAAAAAATATTTTAAAAAAAATAAAAAAAATCATTTTAATACAATTTTAAACGAAAAATATTTTAAAAAACAACATCAATTATATTCTTAAATAGAAACTTAATAACTACATGATGGAATCAGTTACCTATTTCCATTTCATAGATGTTTTAATATCAAAAATATTCTTTTTAAAAAATAAAAATATAATCTTGATGTATTTTAATTTTTTTTAAAAAAAACTAATTATAATCACACGCTCAACACAGATACTAATTTCTAAGTCAATCTGTGCTGCCACATACCTTAAACTTTATCAACGTAAACTATCGTTCATTTTTTATACTAATTACTACTTTTATAAGATAGTTTATTTTGTAGAAAATATAATATATTGATTAATTAAATATCTTTAAAAATGTAGGCAGTGTCCCCTAATAATATGCCAGCAACTCTTTCTCTTTCTCTTTCCCCAAATAATATGTCAGCAAGCAGCCGTACGGTAAAGATTGATTTTAAAGATATTTTTTATATTGAGATAATTTAATTTAAAAAAATTAATATCATCACATAATATAAACTCTGAGTCATGAAAGATGCATACAAATGGCTGGATTCAATTAACTCATGCCTATTACTACTCTATAGCCGCCTCTGTCAGCATATTCAAAGCTTCTTCTTCTCTTCCATGCCTATACTGGCTAACGTTTTGCTGCGGGTTATTTGTTTTTCTAAAATAATTTACGTGCACTTATATTTTTTTACGTGTTTTTATATATAAATAAATTATCAGAGTGTTATTGGACTCGTTTTTAATTGTATATCAATTTTCTTCAAATTCGAATCCTAGAGGAGTTATTCACATCTAAATTAGAATATTCACAGAAGAGTTTATTTTTTTCATATAATTTATTTTTAAATTTGGATTTAATATGATAAAGTGAGGGATGTAATCCATTTAAACATCAGTGATGAGTCTTGCAAGTAATGAAGCATTTGGATGAATCTTCTCGACCTATGTTTATATAATTTAAAAAAGTTTTAGAGAAAACATCAATTCTCTTTTATTTTTTTATTAAATTTTCAACTTACAATTTTTCACAATTGGGTGCCGGAGTCTGTACATTTAAAAGGTGGGAAGATTTTACATCCGCAACCCAGTTGTAGAATACATTAACATCAAGGACTCAATTAAGAAAAGTTTAGTTTCTACACTACATTGCGAATCAATTTAGAGTTTCAAGTTAATTTGAAATTTGCCCGAATTAATAAGCACCATTGAAAATTGCACCCCCGGCTCTTGAAAGATATCACAAGGGCTATTTAGAAATGTGATTAAGTTATTCATTAAAGTGTTTTTTATTAAAATATTATTTTTTTTAATTTAAAATAAAAAATATAAATAATATTTTTAGATTTTTTAAAATGTAACTAGCTGTGATTGGAGTAGTGTTGGTTATTCATACACTACTTAAGGGGCGTTTGGCAAACACTCTAAAATATTTTTCAAAAGCATTTGAATTATTTTTTTCTCTAAATGAAAAATAATAGTATTTTTTTAGATCATTTTGATATGATAATATTAAAAATAATTCTTAAAAAATAATAAAAATATTATTTTAATATATTTTAAAATAAAAAATATTTTGAAAAATAAGTATAACGTCTCTCTCTCTAACACTATCTAGTCACCTGAGGTGGCTAAGTTGCCACTATGTAGAGCCTCATCCATTATCCATGGCATTAATTTCCAATTTGCCCCAACTTGGTGCCGGCTCCACGAGGACAGCAGCATCAAGAGAACCCCCCCCCCCCCAGCTTTAACTAACCTTGGCCCCACTATAAATATCAACCACAGTTCCTAAGTTATATTCATTGGGTCCGTTTGCTTTATTATCTTTGTTAATATCATTTGCATTTGGTTTTAGGTGTTTATCATTGTATTTTAAAATTATTTTTGTAAAAAAAATTATTTTAAGTTATATTTTTTTTATGTTCTTAGATCATTTTCATACGTTGATACAAAAAATGATTTTAAAAAATAAAAAATATATATTATTTTAATATATTTCTGAATGAAAAATACTTTAAAAAACAATATTAATCAAATTAATAAACAGGAACGAATTCATCTTGCATGCACTGCAGCTTCTCTTCTCTTGAAATTTGGGTCTGTGCATTAAACCTAACTTGTAATTTGAAATCTAACGTATAATTTGGAAGAGGTAATAATTAATAGAGTTGCTTGTAGTTTCTGTTTTGAATTGTGTTTTAAAAGTATTTTTGAAAAAAATAATTTTTTTTTACTTTGAATCAAGGTATTTTAGTGTTTTTAGATCATTTTAATGTACTGATATCAAAAATAATTTTTAAAAAATAAAAAAATATCATTTTAGTATTTTTCTAAACAAAAAGTATTTTAAAAAACAATCTCAACCACTATCCTAAAATAGCTCTATAGTCTTGCTTTGTATCCGGCCAGACTTCATCTAATCCGGAAATAATCAGCCGACGGCGGCTAATGGATAGGGTCGGCGTTAAAAACATTTGCACCATGGTGTCTTATTGAAAAAAGAAAGCAAAACCACTTCCTCTCAATTAATGTCAGGCAACATAATGATTTTTTATAAATTCAGATTTTAAATCTATTTTAATTTTTTTGTTTCTCTTGCTGCCTTTTGGATCTTGTACATAGCATGTATACATGTGTTAACTTGGTCATAGTTTCTGTGAAAATATACTGTTTTTTTTTTAAAAAAATAAATTGATATTAGTATATTAAAATTATTAATTTAATTTTTCAGTAAAATAAAACATTTTTAAAAACAATTTGTAAGACACTCAAAACTACAAAACAAACAGATTAAAAACATTTTCGCTTTGAAATATTTGGCATCTACAAATCAATCCTTCAATCTATTCGCCATGTGACAATAACACTATAATCATTGTGTATAGATAATATATATAATATATAATATATAATATCTATGATTTTGTTGCAGCACATGTAAAATACTTAAATTTTAAATATCTATAGATATACACAATATATAATAAACATTTTATCAGATTATGTAATGTGTCTACTAAAATAATAGTAGAATAAAATCAAAATCACATGTCTCAATAGGATGACAATTGTTTTAATTAAAAAAATGAAATGTCAAAAATCATGTATCTCATGGTAGTTAATTTTAAAATCATTGAATTAATTGAGTATGTATAAGTTGGCTCGAACACCTATATTAATAATAAAAAATAAAATATCATGGAAAAAAAATCAAAAGACAATGAAGTTTAAAAATACAATAATTATTATATTTTAATTTGTTTTTATTAAGAATTCTGTTAAAATAATATTTTTTATTTTAAAAATTTTATTTTTAACTGTAATACATTAAAATAATATAAAGAAATTAATTTAAGATAAATCATATTTTTAAAAATCACTTTTTAATTACAAAAATAAATACACTCGGAGTGGCTGGCTACTTGGTCACAATGCAATAGCCACCATCATTACAGTACTTTAATCTCCAACAAAAGTTTTTTTTTGTGTGCGTGTTTAATATTTTGTTTTAAAAATGTTTTTGAGAATTTTATTTATTTATTTTTTCTATGTGTTTATATCATTTTAATATACTAATATAAAATAATAATTTTTAAAAAATAAAAATATATATTATTTAATATATTTGTAATCAAAAAAATATTTCAAAAAACAACATAAATAACACTATAAAAAATAATAATCCCCCACCACGTCCCTATTTCCTTTCCCTATCCTTCCAAAAAAATCTTCCACGTGCTTCACCTCTTTCCACTTATATAACAAGCCCCCACATCTTCATTTCTTCCTACCCCTTCCCAGGAAAATAAATAAATCATATTCCTCTCCACCTCATGGCCCTTGTCCGTGAACGCCGGCAGGTTAACCTCTGTCTCCCCGAACTCTCGGAACGCCGTCCCCGATTCCCTCTACCTCTTCCCCCCACCTCCACCGGCATCTTCAACAACAGCAACACCTCTACCATATCCTGCAATGATATCGAAAAACTACATGTGCTCGGCCATGGTAACGGTGGCACAGTGTATAAAGTTCGTCACAAGAGGAACTCACAAATCTATGCACTTAAAGTTGTTCATGGAGATAGTGACCCACTAGTCCGCCGCCAAATTTACAGAGAAATCGAGATTCTCCGCCGCACAGATTCCCCCAATATCGTCAAGTGCCATGGAGTTTATGAAAAACCATCCGGGGAAATAGCAATTACGATGGAGTACATGGATTTAGGGACACTTGATTCACTTCTGCAAAAATACGGCACCTTCAACGAGACCAAACTGTCAAACGTTGCGCGCCAGGTTCTGAATGGTCTTGGCTACTTGCACGCCCAGAAAATCATTCACAGAGACATCAAGCCTTCAAATTTACTGGTTAACAAAGCCATGGAAGTGAAGATCGCTGATTTCGGTGTGAGTAAAATCATGCATCGTACGTTAGATTCCTGTAATTCGTATGTTGGAACTTGCGCTTACATGAGTCCTGAAAGGTTCGATCCTGATACCTATGGCGGCACTTACAATGGGTTCGCCGCCGATATCTGGAGCTTGGGGCTTATTTTACTGGAGCTTTACTTGGGCCATTTTCCGTTTCTCCCACCGGGTCAAAGACCCGATTGGGCCACTCTTATGTGTGCTATTTGTTTCGGCGAACCGCCGAGCTTGCCGGAGGGAGCATCGGAGGAGTTCCGGGACTTCATTCAGTGTTGCCTGCAGAAAGAGTCCGGTAAGAGGTGGACGGCGGCTCAGCTACTGTCTCACCCTTTTGTATGTAACGCTCCGAGATCCGATTTAGTGGACTTGTGATTTGGCCCGAATGCCCGTTTAGATTGGCGGGCTGCGAACATAATTTTGAGTCTTTGTACAGAATTCTGGAATCTGGATTTGGAGTTTTCTTATGTACATTCTCTTAATCTGTATAGTTTGTAGCTCTGTTCCATGAAGCAATATATCTGCTCTTCAAAATGATTATATTTTTGTTTTTTCATCCTTGTAATTTTTTTTTTTATTTCTGGAAAAAAACTAATCATGCTATGCTATCCAATGGTTTTGATCTCAAAATAAAACAAATAATTATTTTTTTAGGGGTAATATAATCTTTTTATACAGGTCCACCATTTATTATTATGTATGTTTTGTTTTGTAATTATGTTACACAATGAAATAATCATATTATTTTTCAAGTTAAACTCTTAAAGGCTAATGTATAAGGGTGTTTTTTGTATTTTTATATAAAAAAACATAAAATAATTTAAATATCTTAAAAGTTGAATTTTCTAAAGTTTGTGTCTAGATATGGTTTATGAAATCTTATAATTTAACTTTTATAAATTACATGATTTTGTGAAATTCTTTCTCATAAAAAAAAAAAAAAGGATGAACCCGAGACTTGTTTTCTTTTTTTATTCTGGAAAAAAGAAGTAAATAATTCGGATATTTATAGAGTATTTCGCACCACATGATCACGTTTTTTCTTTCTGGGTGAGCAGGTTTTGCTGGCTATGGCACAGGACTGTGTGGGAGCCCTCTCCTTGATATTATATTTTAAAAATATTTAAAAAATAATATTTTTTTTAAATTAAAATTTTTAAAATTATTTTCATAAACTAATATCAAAATATTAAAAATTATTTTCAAAAACAAACTTAAGAAACACTCACTGTATAGGGAGAAGATTTGTGTTTTGTTCGTGAAGAGTTCTTTAATAAGTTGTTTTCTTGCTCTTTCGACAATTATTTAATGTAACCTTCACGTCACTTCGCATGTTTCTTTTCTAATTTTTGCTAACGCCGGCTACAAATATCATATTATTATTATTTATTAATTAATTACTCAAGTTGCAACAAATAGATACGTGATCATATGAGTCCACTCATCTATTAGTTTTTCTTTCAAGGCTTTTATAATAATTCAATTTTGGATTTTCCCATAACTTCTCATTTTTCATGTAAATATTTAAAAAAAAAACTAAAACAGGGTAAACAAAATAAAGAAAAAAATAATCTGAATGAATAAGGCATGCGAGTAGTTCAGAATGAGGGGTAAATCCCTAAAAATAAATTCAAACCAACTACCAAACCATGCTTCAAGAAATTGAGGGGTCAATATATTAGAGATCAGAATAAAAGGTAAAATGATTATAAGAGTAATTATATAGAGATTATATGTGATGTTGAAGAAAGCTGGGTATATCAAAATATCATTTAGAACATAAGCTATAAGAAATATGAATGAATATTACAAGTATCATTAAAAAACCGGAATTAACAAGCCTGGTTTTTTTTCAACATCACATATAACCTCTATATAATTACTCTTATAATCATTTTACCTTTTATTCTGATCTCTAATATATTGACCCCTCAATTTCGTTCCGGAATTAACAAACGGCCACAACAGTACAACCCTGAAACGCTTCGAAACTGAAACGTTCTGTTCCAATAGAAAAACCAGAACAGCGGCCGGAATGATATTGACAATCTTGGTATCAACAACACTTTAAACATGATATTGATTCTTGTGAAGAATTTCATTATGACATAGAAGACATGATGATATTGGGAGTGTTGAGATTGAGTGTTCCAAAGGAAAATGATTTAGTAAGGATGATGATTGGATATATTTTTTATAACAAATTTATAAAATAATATTCTTGCAGTATATTTAAAAATACCAATGTCCTTAAAAATATTTTAAAATAATTTAAAACCAAAAAAATAATTTGTTTTAAAAACACGCCAGTCGATCAAACAAAAACTACTTTAAATCCAAACAAGAGAACAATTCTCTTTTCTTCCATAGATTCTTGCTGTATTGTACAAATAGAAGATAAAAACTCCAATTTAGTCTCAAACATACTCATTTTCAATCGCATTCAAAACCTATAAAGTTCATTAGCTAAGTTCTAAATATTTTCTTACATTTCTCAATCGCTTCATTTTAATAATTTCTTATATATATATATATATATATATATATATATATATATTAACAATGGAAGTTTGATATATTTGGGAGTCGAAGTGGATGTTTCTGGACAGCTTCGGTCCACAAAGGCCGAATAATTGATTGCATGAGGAGACAGAAAAAAATCCTGTTTTGGTATTTTAAAAAATATATTTTTTAATATTTTAAGCTAGGCTAATGTTAAAATAAAATTATCTTAATATATTTTTAAATAAAAAATATTTTTTAAAATAATTATTATCGTTTTTTAAACACCCCTTACACGTAACACTAGACAACA
This sequence comes from Salix purpurea, assembly GCA_027405865.1. Taxonomy (NCBI): domain Eukaryota; kingdom Viridiplantae; phylum Streptophyta; class Magnoliopsida; order Malpighiales; family Salicaceae; genus Salix; species Salix purpurea. Next base: position 5,848,114 of record JAOWLH010000034.1, on the reverse strand, counting down.
AACAAGATGATGCTGCAGTATCACTTTAGTAAATGATTGATAGGTTTGTTAAAATTCTTTTTGAAAATATTTTTTTGCTTAAAAAATAAATTAAAATAATATATTTTTTAAAATTATTTTTAATATTTGCACAAGAAAATAATTTTAAAACAGTAAAAAAATTATTTTTATTTTAGTTTAAAAAAGACACTTTTAAATCTCATAGCATAAGGCAATTAACAAGATGCTGCGAGTCATCATGCGCCACGACTGTCCCAAGTTAATTTTCAGCTATTGCCAAAGGGCAAATGGCTACCAAAACGTACTTTCCATGATATGCAGCTGATTGATCTTGTATCTTTGTTTTTCGATCATATAATTTAAGAGTATATCATTGATACATATTTACACGGTTGACTTTTTTTTATAAATATAAGAAAATTTTAAATATTACTAATATATTTTTCAAATACAAAAAAAAATGGTTTGAAAATTAACCTGATATAACCCGATTGATTTTATTAGTCCAAAAACACAGAAAAACATTTTAAAAACATAATTTGACTAAAATATATTTCAAAAAGATTTTTTTTTTTAATATAAAGACAATCAATCAAGTTTAACAAGTCAAATTCATAACTTTTGAGTTACTTACTAATATATTTTTCTAATATATAAAAAATTAAATTGTGTGAAAATTAAATTGATATAACCAGATTGATTTTACTAGTTTAAAAATACCAGAAAACTTTTAAAAATATAATTTGACTAAAATATATTTCAAGACGATTTTTTTAATATAAAAATAATAATACATTAGATTGACTTGAATCAATTAAGGTAGTCTCGTACGAGACTACCTGAAGAAAGGAACAATTTGGAAGTCCTTTTAATTTTATTGATATGGAGGATCCAATGAGAAAGATCAACGGTTGGTTTAATCATATGGTCCATCACCTGGACATCACAAAATATTTCTATTTGTTGAGTCTACTTTACATATTTGTTGAGAAGTGCGACTAGAGTGTTTCGTGATAAAAAAGTTTTTATTATATTGAAAAAACAAGTTACAGAATCTGCAACTCGACCACCTAGTATTTCGAGGTCAAATGTTCAGTTCAGCTTCTGAATTCAAATGTTGATCTTATCCAGTTGACCCACTCTTTCAGAAAATTGTTATTTACTGGCTTAAGATTAGAAATCCAATCTAAAAAATAGTTAAAACACCATTCCCTTTGAGTATATGTGGTACAGAAATGCAATCTTGGCCTTCTCATATGTCTGGCTTAACAACACTTGTATGATTCGTTTGATCTCATCAATCAATTTTCAGAGTCCCCAACACGGGTGGTGTGATGACAGATAGCTTGCGGTCTGCATAGCAAATCTCTAGTTTCAGTCAAGGACGTATATCTCTTGTAAGAACTTGGAACAACTGGGGTTTTACTCGCTCACCTGGAGCTACAATGTGTGTTTTCGGGGGATGGGGCTTCCTCGCATAAAAAAAAATGATATCAGAATTTGATTTGGACCAACACTCACTTTCTGGTAGTGGAGGTGTTGAGACTGGTGGCGATGCTCTGCTGAGTTTACTCTTCTCGGAACAAATACAGTTCAGGTAGGCAAAAATAATTGTTTTACATTCTGTTTATCATGTTCTTACTGTCTCCTCTCATTTACATGTGCCTGATAAAATTGGTTGCCTGTTTAACCATAAGATTGATGCTATCCTTGTAGATGGTAAATCTACCTCTGATGCTGATATTTATCTTTAAACTTCTCGGGGTCAACGCTAGGTGAATTTTACTGCCATGCTACTGCTATTTGCTGGAAGAAAACATAATTAAAGACTGTAAAAACAAAACAAGAATAGCTTATTGATCCATGGTGTGATCCAAAAGTAGAAGTCAATGGCTTCTGATTACATATCTTTAACAAGGAATTTGAAAACAATTTGTTTAAATTGGTTAGAGACTTGTCACTTGAAGGAGGATGTTTAAAAACTCCCCCCATCTCCCGATAGCCTTTGCCCTTTTCTTCTACTTATTCAAGGTCTCATTTCAATTTGCTCAATTCAGGAAGAACAAGGGCTATTTACTTCATTTGCATGGCAGGGGATCAATTTAATGACTTGTTCTGATGGCATTTAACTAAAACTTCGTCATTTATAGACTGCGATTTACACATGGAATCTATCGTAGGAACAACTACTAAAATATTACACCTTGCCTCCAGAATTCATACTTTTCGGTTTGAAAGAGAGATCCATCTGCTGCACATTAAGTGCTGCTTCACTTATCAATTTGCCTTGTTTTTTTTTTTTTTTTTTTTTTGATACAGTCGAAGGTGGAGGTAACCTAGTTTTGATCTCACCGTTCCAAGAAAACTATTGTGTTCTTCCCCTTCATTAGAATGAATTGGTTTAGCATTAGCATTGTTATGGTTACTGTATCTTTTTATTTATTGAAAACAGCAATTTATTAATAGATTCAAAACAAATTAATTGAAGACCGAGATCTGATCCCGGAAAACCGAAATAGATCTAATAAGAGTGTGACACAATAAAAACCTACTCCAAGACACCAACACTATTGAAATGAATAGAATGACATTACAAAACCAATTAATTTTCAATAAGTCAGATTCAGTTGTTTATATAGATTCCATCATTCACTCCCATCCCTACAAGGGGATGCCGCTCAAGCCTCAGCTTCTCTTGCCGTAGACCAAACATTTGAAGGGAAGACAGAATGAAAATAGCGTATGCATGCAGAAACATCTACTGGGACATAATTTTAAATCATTTAGGATATTTGACATGTTCTTACACTTGTAATTACTACCATGATGTTGTTCTTACAAGCCAGTACTCACAAAGACAACGGTTTACAATAAGCATTTAGATTAACTCAATGGGTGCGCCATGACTAGCTAGTCATTTCTAATTTCACAAAAAGAAAATAATCCTGCGTTCTGTTCTTTCTTGGGTCCATTTTGCATTACTCAATTCTTTTTCCTGCAGAAGAAGAAGTCAAGAGATAAAACACTATTTAGTAGCTATTTTCGACTCAAGTTTATACTTTCTGAGTTCTCGGAGCATCAATATCATAGCATCACGATTATCGGACAATAATATAAATAATATTTTAGAATCTCACTTAACAGCTTAAGTTTTTAGGTGAGATGATTCTTTAATATGGTATCAGAATCTTGTTGACTCAGCGGTCACGAGTTTGAATTTCATTATCCTCATTCTATTTGATAAAAATCAAGCACAAGGTAGAATGGGTCTATATACATGTTTGAAGCCCAAAGGATTTTCGTTTAAGAGAATATGTTAAAGAATAATATAAATTATATTCTAAAATTTTATCTGACCGCTTAAATTTTTAGATAAGATAGTTTCTTACCAACATCATATTATATACTGGAAGATGGGACACAGATCCCCATATGAAGACTTTATTCACTAACCTTTTGTAAAGATTAAAATTTTCTTGCAGGTGGATCAGCTGCATAGACACAGGTCCATAAATAAGGTTCATTAAGGGCAAGGTGGCAAGGTTCTTGGCCGAATAGGGTAGGGAGAGTAGGGTTTGTTGGGGGTGGACTCAGCTCATCCTCAACCATTTTGTTTAGTATGAATTAAGGATGTATTACAAATAATATTTATCAATAGACATTAAAATAAATAAGACAATATGATTCACTTAACAAGAGCAATACTACAAAATAAGTTTTATATGTCTATTGGTAAAATAAATAATTAACTGATTAATTATTTGCTAGTAATTTTGGAATCAAACGCTAGTCATTTATCATTTCCAACATCAGTTTCCATGGGGGCTTTTTATCAATATTTCCACATTAATTTACCATTTAATATTTTCATCATTTATCATTTTTGAAACATTTTTGTGCATATAAAACCCATGAGTTGTCATTCATAGCTTGGCTGCATAATAGAGACAATAATGGAGTGAAGTAAATTAAGTAGCTCACCGGAAGATGCAGTGGAAGTGGGAGGTTCAGAAGCGCTTTTGGAATGGGTTCTCGTGAGCTCTTTAAGCTGTAAGTGCATGCTGCTGATGAAAGCTGCTGTTTCTTGCTGGGGTTCCTCCATGGCTTCCTTCAACTTGCTCAGAGCAAAGCAGTATGCTTCCTGCATATTGCCTCGACATTGTGATGATCAAAGCCATTAATTAAACCAGGTGACCGCTAATCAGATTCTTCAGAAGTATATCTTATCAAATGATCGATTAATCCAAAATATATCATCTGAGTGCCAGTAATAAGTATATTAACAATGTTTGAAATTTGCTTTCCGAGAAATTGAAAATAAAATTACAATGTCCTATCTTTTTTATTTTAATATATTTACAAGTTAGACAAACCTTAAGTTACAAAAATCATCTATATGAAGACAAACCAACAAGACAAACAAAACAAAATGACCAACAACATTGGTAAAAAATATAGCATAGAAAAATACAATAAGAAATGGGAAGGAAAGAAACTTAAAACATTTAAGGTGGGATTATTTATTACATTCATATATCTTAGATTAATTTGTAAGAGTATAATAATTGATCCATAAATCATCACAAATTGGATTGACCTTTCCAAAAATCTCGAGTCGGATTCATATTTATCATCTTTCTTTTCGATAGGATTTCATAAAAAAAAAAAAAAAAAAAGGATTAGGATAATCTCATAATATTCTTATATGATTATATATATTCATTTATTTTTTTAGCTTATCCTTTTAAATTTAAGGAATAGCTGAAGTCTTAATGAGTGACATTTAAAACAAAAATAAAGCTAATATTTTGTGATTTTTATTTCTACTAAAAGAGTTTTGTTTGAGGATTAAAAGACTTGAACCCTCACAATTTTCTTGCTTCTCTTGGAACTGTATTCCACACATTTATTGCTTCCTTCATCAAATATATAGCTTGCAATGCATGCTTTCTACTATAAAATTATAATTTGTTATATTTTACAGGTTAATGTATGTTGCTTTTACTTAATAGCATCGTATTAAAAAGTAATAAAACTATAATGTAGCTTTATTCAATAAATTGTTTTTAGGTTTAGATGATTTTTTAATATTTATTAGATTTCTTTAATTAAATAGTTAGGAATTTGAATTTCATCTTCTTTTTTTTTTTTATCAAACTAATAAAATTAAATTCAAGCTAGCAGTAGACACATATAAATTTAAATTTTAAAGGTTTTCACTTTAGATTATATATTAAATAATACTAAAAACAAACTGGTGTAGTACTCAAGAATATGTGTGATTGACTTGATTTAATGGGCATAATTTGTATTAAAATCTCAATTATACCTATAATTTCACAAATATTTTCGTTAATGAAAAAAAGAGAGAGTAATTATAAGGCCAAGTTGTGAATTTTGCTATATTTTAAATCACTAGTTGTCAAATCTACTTTAAAATGATGTCGGATTTGAAACATTAATAGAATAAAAATTAATTAATACATAAGAGACTGCGCTTTCGGTATTTCGATGCAATGCATCAGCATATATATAACATAATAAAATCATAAAAAATATAAAAAAGCTAAATTGATATTTTTTCAGACAAATATATATTTTTTTAAATAAATTAAAAGTTATCAATTTTCTAAATAAGTTAGTATTTGTTTGATAATTAAGATGTTTTTAAAATAATTTTAACTAAAATAATATATTTTAAAACTTTTAATTGTTTGGATGCTAACATATTGAAATTATTAAAAAATATAAAAATATCAATTTAATATAAAAACAATATAAACAAAATTTTTAAAACGTAATAACAAACACGTACTTGTAAACCATTCTGTCTAAGAGTCCGAATGGACAAGAAATTATTTCTTAATAAAATACATCTTTATCTTCATATGTAGTTTTTACCATTAACCAACATTTATTAAATTAAAAATTAAGATATCTAAAGTTACGACTAGTTAAAACCAATGTTGTCAATACTATTCTGGTTGTTGTTCTAATTTTTCTATTGGAACGGAATGTTTTGGTTTCGGAGCGTTTCGGCGTGCCGTTTCGGGGTTGTACTGTTCATATATAACTAATTATATATATATATATATATATATATATATATATGAAAAAAAATTAAAATATTAATTTAACAAGTATAATTTGAATTCAAGATAAATTAACTTTAAATTATACAATACAAACACAAAGTCAAACAAATATAATCTCAAAATTAGAAACATCTCTAAAACTCCAAAATATTATGATAGTAAAATGTTCTAAAATAAAAAATATTATGATTTTGAGCCGGAACGGTACCGAGGCGTTCTGGCAAGAATTTAGCCGGAATTTCCAGAACGGGCAGGAATTAAAACCGAGATGAAAACGACATCGTTTCATCTTGGTTTTTTTAATGGCACAGAACGTTCCGACCGGAACAGAATGGAATTAACAAGTCTGGTTAAAACCTCCAAATATCGTGATTGGTATGAGACTTGAATTAATAATCTCTATAAAAAACAAACTCAGGATTTGATTTGAAAGTCACACCCCTAACCGATATGAGATTTGAACTAATGATCTATACAAATTAAACTTAGAATCTAACCAGTGAATCAAACCGCTCATGGTTCTCCGTTTATATGTATACTAGCAAATTGCCCGCGCGTTGCCGCGGGTTTTTTTTTTGTATATAATTTACAATTTTGAGTTGAGTTTGTAACGTAAGCATAGATTACATCTTTTATAATATAGGTATTGCGTCATAAACGATCACAAAAGAGCGCACACTAACATTGGAAAAAAGAGCAAAATATTTGAATAAGAACAAAACAAACTTACTTAAATCATTATTGTGCAGATAATAAAAGTATAAAAATCAATTAATAGAAAGAGCAAAAAAGAGAAAACAAAAGGGAAAAGGAAGTAATATTAATTTAAAATATTATAACAATAGGAACATCGGAGTCTTAACATTTAAAATTATTATTGCCGCTAGAATAAAAACAACAAAAATTATTAAATTATACCGAGGGGAAAAAATAAAAAGCATGAAAAAAACAGCAAGCAAGAAAAACCAATTAAAAAATAATTATTATTATCATTATTATTATTATTATTATTATGAAAGAATAAATAATTACTATCATTATAATAATAGAATACATAATAACTATTATTATAATATTAATAATAATCACTATTATTATTATTATTATTATGTTAATAATGAAAGAAACAAAAATAAATGAAAGACTAAAAACATCCTATAAACTTTAACAAAAGATTTTAAAAAAAAATTATTGCTATTACTGTAAAAAAAAAATATATGAAATTATCCGGAGGGAAAAAGAACATTAAAGAAATAGCAAGCACGCAAAACAATTTAATTATTATTATTATTATTATTATTATTATTATTATTATTATTATTATTATTATTATTATTATGTTAATAATGAAAGGAAAAAAACAATGAAAGACTAAAAACATGCAAGAAATATTAACAAAAGAAAAAAAAAATTATTATTATTGCTATAACCGGAAAAAAAAACTTATTATCAAATTATCGGGAGAAAGGAAAAAAACAGAGAAGCGTAAGAACAAAAAATAATTAAGTCATTATTATTATTATTATTATTATTATTACTATTATTATTATTATTACCATTATTATTATTATTGTGTTAAATACATTTTTATATATACATGGACAAAAGTAGGAATTATTTTAGAAATATAAAAAAATTAAAGTATAAGGACTTAAATGAAAATCAAATATAATGGGCTGAAATTAAAAAATTAAAAGTCAAAGGGCTGAAATGCAAATTACATTTATTCTAAATTGAAATCAGAGGACAAAATTGAAACAATCGGAACTTTTGTACCGAATTGATTGAGTTATATACAGCCAACCCGAAAATTGAAAGTAGAAGGACCGAAGTGCAACTTTGCCATTCCGGAGAGAGAGAAACGTTGCCGGCGGCTTGAACCGGCCCCCGCCGCGTCGTCGGGCATGTGGTTGTGACACGCACCACCGCGGGAGGACGACCGGGATGAGGCGCATCGTTCTGTCCGCCGGGATCCAATTTTCTGCCACCGGAGGAGGCCGCACGCGCCGCCTGAACAGGGCGTGAGACGGGAAACCGTCTGGCGCGTGCGCCTCACGCCCCCAGAAACGCCGATTAAATAATTTGAAAAATATGGACAATTACCGTTCCACCCCTGCACCCAATTCATGGTTTTTGTCTTATTAGGGGCTAAAACCGTATTTAGCCATTTCCGAAAATAATAAAAAATTAGAAAGTTGCGGCGGACCGGACCGGACCGGGCCGGTCCGACCGCGTGCAATTACGCCGGTGCCCCTCACCCGGACGCCTGTTTTTGTCCTATTACCAGGGACGAAACCGTCAATACACTGTTCACAAATGAATATTTTAAAAAAAAAATAAAAAATTAAAAGGAAAAACCGATTTTATCCCCGCCTGCCAGCCCCTTCTCGCCGCGCGCCCGAGGGCCATTTTCGGGCGTGCACTGTTAAAAGAACAGTGAAATGTGAGTGTGTGCACAGTGCAACTTCCCACGGGTTTTATTTGTTTTGTAATTTCGTTCTCCTTCTTCATTTCAATAATTCATTGATTCCTATGATCAATTAAGTATCTATAAAAATAATAATAATAGATTTTTCATTTTCGTTCCAATCATTACATTATCTACCTCAGCCTAAGAAAACTAATTGAGGAAACTAATATACTTTTCACGGTTTGGTTTGAAAAACGTGGCATTAAAAAAAGAAAAGAAAAGAAAAGGCATATCCCTTCAATGATTACGCGAGACCGATTAGGCTGCCATTTCCCAGTTGGAGAGCAGTGATATCGTTGTCTGTAAACTACAACAGACTAACGAGGACAGAATCTAGTCTTGTCTTATTATTTTCATTCAAAAAACCCAGTCTTGTCTTGTCAAATGATCTTTTAGCCTCCAGTGATGTGATTCATGCGAGTAGTCTAGTCCTACCCTGTTGGATTTCACTAATGACTTATTATAAGGAAGAATCAAATAATTTGTCAAGGAGTATTTTGGTGTATAATTAATTAATTATATATATGAAAAAATTAAAATATTATTTTAATAAATATAATTCAATTTAAAATAAATTAACTTTAAATTACATAATACAAATATAAAGTTAAACAAGTATAATATCAAAATTAGAAACATATCTAAAAATCATCTACTATTTAGTCCATCACAAATGTAGGTAATCATGAAAAATAATTATTTAAATTTTTGTTTTTAAATTTTTTTTTCTTGGAGGTGCCGTGGGTGTTTCTATTTAATGTTTTGATGACAAAAAAAAATAATTTTTATTTTTTATAAAATCAAAGTTCACATAATAATTTTATTTTTTTATAATATATATAATTTTTATTTTTTTATTTTGGTTCTCGCATTTTCAATATATCTCGTAAATAATATATATATATATATATATATAATCGAGTATTATTTAAAGAGTTTAATAAAAAAAAATCAATTTGATGATGCTAAATTAGATGAAAAAAAGCAAGAAAGTCAGAATATATCTATGACCCACAATTGTCCAAATAAACAGCGGGAATGGTTTTTTTTCTAAGGCTGAAACGGCACAAACGAAATAATACAGACATGTTTGGACCAATATTTAATCGAAAAATCCAAAATATACCAAAATTTAAATCATCATAAAAATAATATCATTTTATCTCATTTTTTAATTGATCTTATTTTTTAATTGATATAAAATATTTCAGTCATTTTAGTTAGGAAAAAAAAAAAACTGGCAACTATGGGAAGAATGTGACTATCCTACACACAGCAGGGAATGGGTTTATATTTGATAGAACAGGCACCCTACTTCTTTGTTGTTTGTCTTTGCTAGGAAATACATGTCTCTGTGTGTGTGTGTCTGTGTGTGTGTGTGTGTGAGAGAGAGAGAGAGAGAGAGAGAGGGAAGGTGGCTCGAGTTTGTTACCATGAAACTGTCTAGTTCTGGCTGACTGAGGGAGCTTGGATTGGGAAATTGAGAGGGTAACTTCGGCCTCACCCTAGGGCTTTCGTCAACACCACCAATGCTACCAACCTGATCATCAAAAGCAAGAACAAACAATGCAAATCGTATACAAATCCTTGCTTTCATTGTAGGAAAAATTTAGAACAAATTTGATAGTGTTTTGCTGAACAAGTGGAATGTTCTAAATTGTTGGTGCTATCTTAGCCGCTAAACATAAAATTGTAGAAGGAAAAATATATTCCGATACACTCATTAACATGATTTTAATACCTCGAGATCACGATCAAATTAAATAAGGTTTGGTAACAGTGCCATATATATAAATTAACGAGGCATGCAAATGAAGTTGAGTTAATTGTGCTGAGAAAAACATAATTTCACAAACAAATTCGAATTAACCTCTTAATTATGCAGCTGATATAATTTTACATCACGCAGTGCACACGAGAGAGAGAGAGAGAGAGAGAGAACCTTCAAACAGTCAATGTGAGTTTTGACCAAAAGTCCATACAAAGGATGGCTAGAGATTCTCTTCTTGAGAACCTCAGCTTCTGCAGTGTCAACCAAGAGATCAACATCTTTCTCAGCAGTATTGTTCATACTGCTACTCTCCATTTTCCCTACAAAATATAGCTAGCTAGGACTTCAAACCCTTTGGCGCAAACTGATAATTTTATCTGTTTACCACATTTGCTCAAATTTATGAAGCCCACTTCACACTGTTAGTGGTACAACAAGGGAAGCAACGGAACTGTTGCTCCCATTTTTTGGATTGACCCATGCATGCGAAGTTATCAGTCAGAGAACACTCATTGAAGCATTAATGGACATTTTTTACATGTATGAAAGTTACAGATCAAGGGTTTCTCGAACAATGGGAGCTTTGATAGTACATGTTCTGTATATGTAGCCAGTGCCTTCCTCGTCTTTTCTTCCACTTGGTACTGCTCATTCTCCCACTTTTTCTAGCAGAACATCCAAATTCGCTACTGTTTTTGTGTAATGGATGGACTCTTTCAATTATCAGTATAGTTTTGTTCACATATGAGAAAAGAATGTTTTGCAACTGTTCACCTTCCCCGGGAGAGTTGACAGCTCAACTGTGCGTAGTTTAAACACCTGAAGCTCTAGCAGGAAAGCTTGGCAAAGAAATCTTTACAGTAAGCACATGCTGAGCTGTCAATTCTCCAGGGAAAGGTGAGCAGTATTATCTAAACAAAAGCAGTATCCAAAGAAATAATAATTTGTGCAGATAAATAAATAAAAAGAAACTATCCCAGAAGAAACAATATAATTTCATGAACTTCCTAAGAATTAGTTGAGGTGGTAAGAAGAGAAGTAATTCAATTTGAGGGTCTCATGATTAAATCCCATCACTGATTTTGTTGAGAGATGACAGATTTATGTCTAATTAACTTCATTTTCAAAGGGATTTTAGTTTTTGACTGCGAAATGAGTGTGGTGAGAGTCCCTCGACGTGTGTGGGAGTGAAACACATCAGAAACGCTTTCTGCTTGATATATAAACAACTTATTTAAAAGATTTCAAATGAATTTAAAAGAACAACCTACAAAACTTTGTTCTGGTTTTTTTTTTTTTTTTTTTAAGAAAATGTTTGAATGATATACATGTCCAAGAACATTGATAGCAAAGGTCTCGGGCCAAACCTGGTTGTACTAAACGGAGAAGATGGCCAAGTTCCAATGGAACCCACTACAATAGTGAACAGGCAGTACGTGCCAATTTTTTAGCCGGTGGGTCTGAATCTGGTTGCTTTGTTGACAAAATCCGACAGCAATTTCTGATAGGAAGTTCATGGTCGTGTTCACCAGATGTAAGAACTGAAACAAGTTACAGGGAAATAAACAGTAAGCACTCAAACATAGCGGTACGTAAGTCTACGTTTAACGATGATAGAAGAAAAAAAAGTTGCTACCAGTTAGACCCAGTACAATTTGGAAAACTTCAATCCAAATTTCGAACACAAGTGATTCATAAGTTAAAACCATATAATCAAAGGACAAGGTTCTAAAGCCTTTTGGTCATATATATCTCGAAAAGTTTATTTTATTTGATTTTATTTTCATTGTTAGCTAATATACAAAAAAAAATGGTGAGCTTCTGGCCAAAATTAAGGTGAGAAAGAGCAAAGAAAAAGTGTGTTCTTCATTTTTATATATACCTTAATTGGATGATAATTTGTTATCCTGTAAAATGGGATTTTGGTATGTTATTCTTGATGACGAGCTCTTCAATTTAGACGATGTTGATTGTTGAGAAGCTTTCACCTTCATGAGATTTAACCTTTTTTTCTTTGTTATTGATAGAATTCATTATTGTGATGATGAATTCAACGATTTGATGTATATTATCTAACTGGTTGAGGAAAGAACTTTTTCATCTCATTATTTGAATTAGTACAAAAGTTAATTTGAGTAGACTGGTCTAGTGATTTTTACCTGTTATTGTTTGAGAGTGTAGTTAATGTTATTTTTAAAAGTATTTTTTTATTAAAAATTTATTGTTGATATCCGCACTTGAAAATGACTTGATTTTTACTTGTTATTTTTTGGAAGTGTGGTTAAAGTTATTTTTAAAAGTATTTTTTTATTAAAAATATATCAAAATAATTTTTTTATTTTAAAAATTTATTGTTGATATTAGCCCTTGAAAATGACTTGATTTTTACCTGTTATTATTTGGAAGTGCGGTTAAAGTTATTTTTAAAAGTATTTTTTTGTTAAAAATACATCAAAATAATTTTTTATTTTTAAAAATTATTTTTAACATCAGCACTTGAAAATAACCTAAGAACACCAAATTTTTTTAATTTAAAATAATTTTTTTTTCAAAAACACTTTTGAAACACAATGTCAAGCACTTCGTAAAGCTTTCAATGTAAAATATTATATTCTGTGTTTATTTTATTTTGTTAATTGGTTGACCTTATTTTTAATTGTACAAAGAGAGAAAAGAACTGAGACTTGTGAATTTGGTTATATTAGTGCCTTTTTTTCAACAGACTAGCATACAATAAACAATATTGGAAGAGCTCATGGATCAAAACTTGGTTTTGTAGAACTAATCTTCATATAGGAAACTTGAACTAGACTTGGGGGAACAAGCTATGTAATTTCCTCTATGGTATTCTTGATACTATCAAATTAAAGGGTTATAATTTTCGGTTCAGTTCGGTTTTTATCAAAAAAAAAAAAAAAAAAACAATCAAACTGAAAATTATAATTTAAAAAAAAAAAAAAACCGAACCGAACTTGACAAATTATAAATGCCTCCTCTATTCTTTGTATGCATGTTTGTTTCTTACCCTGTCTCACTTATTAATATCTTTATTGCCTTCCTGGAAATTAAAAGTTGGCCACCAATATTTTATTGCTTGAATTGTTGAGAGAAAATTAAATTTTAAGATATAAATCTTGATTCAAAATAGAAAGGATGACTGCCAGTCTTGGAGGGAGGCTAATTGAGTGAGCATGTTCGGCATAAAATCTATAGTGGATTATAAAAATTGAATATTTCTAAATTCTACAGACATTGGTTTGAAAGTATTTTATTTTCCATATAAATATGAGTTTGATACTTGTAGAAATCAATTTTTAGAAAACAATCTTCTTCTCTCTCTACAAACTCTGTTTTTTATATTTATCTAAAACAAAACAGAATTTTTTGAAAGAAATTTATAGAAGTTGTTGTCTCCAAGAAATATAATGAGGGTAAGGGATTCACAGATGTTAGCTAACTTAACAATAGTATCAAACAGGTAATAGTTATATACATATATACTGTGTTTCTTTTTCTACAAACAGGCAGGCAGTCTACAAAGTTTCATAGCCATGATCAGGAATTTTTTTAAAAAGCTTGAACCATCACGCACTGTTAAATGAGACTGACCTGGGAAATATGCAGTGCCACTTTCCCTGGCATCTATCAGTTCTTTGAGCTCATCCCTGACAGATACCCGCAATCTAGGACTGCTTTCTGGAATTAGAAAACGAACCTTTTTTGTCCTGACAGGAGCATTTCGTCGAATCAAATCTCCCACTGGAATTGCCAGAGTTTCATTGCTAGCTGCATTTGTGGAACAGGAAGCCAAGTTGGTATCATCTGTAGGAATCGAAGCATGTCCTACCAACAATGGCGTCCCAACAATCACCATTCTTCTTCCTTCAGGCGAAGTCATCGATTCACGATAAATCATCCGTGTCTCTAACCTGATCACAGTACCCATATCTCACAATGCATCTGTAAATCCTGTAGTCTTTGCCACCAACTCTGTCTAAACAATATCGCTGACTGGGAGGCACACAAGGAACTGGTCAACACCTGATGAAATGCAGGAAGATTTGTGATGAAATGTGAGAAGAAAGCAGGGATCCCCATTACTATATCAGTGTAGATTAAGCCAATTCCAGGGACTCTGGAAACTCCTAGGCCTGAGCTATAATCCGTGAGCCATTCTGTAGAAACCTTGTTTTGCAAATCAAACTCATATTTCTTCATAATGTCATGCAAGCTTTACAGTGAAAAATCCTGATACGAACAAACTCTTCTCCCAGTACAGAGCCATCACGAGGGACATCATACAAGTTGTTACTATCATCCCAAAAACAATTGCCATACCTGTACAGAGATTTAACCAGTATACATTAGATGTAACTATAAAAAAAATCTGAAGTATTAAAGAAAAACTCATCCAGGCACCTGAACATTTCAATATTTTGAAAACTATTAATAGCTGCTTTAATTGTTGTAACATCTAGGAAAGTGAAAGCTTGACATCACTAAGAAATCTATTGCCCTAGGCTTTATCTTGTAATAGATTCATATTCTCCTCGCTCTATTCTAATTCATAAATTCTCAGCTAAAAGTTTACTACTTTATTGTTCTCCAAACAATTTCTGCAGAACATAATCATCTTATTCAAGGATCTTAGAGCATCAGAGTTTCAGAAAAAGGGAATGATTATAATTTTGATGGACAATACCTGCTGCATTTGCAATCCATATGCAATCTCATTGGATTTGAAATCTTTTGTTTGAATCGTCCCAAAAACATATAACGGAGCAGTGCTCAAGCGACCATACACAATTCCAAGAGTTTGAAATGACAAAATGAGTGTGTGCCTCCATGTCTCCTGTAAAAAATAACATATAAAAATGTAAATGCGAAGACAGTTTTGGATCACTCAGAATCTGAAGACTGTTCTGCAACTGTAGCTATATTTCAATTACTTGGTTGAGAAAAGATTTACACAGTAGAGAAATTATCTCATTAACGATTTCAAACTCTAAATATCAAATCATTTGGAACAAGTGCAAATGAAAAGCACCTGGGAAAAACAATTTCTATTCATTTCGCTATCTACACACGCAAAACAACAGATAAAAGCTACAACTGCTATTCTTGATGGGCAAACACGTACTATAGAATAACAATCATATTCATTACAATATGTTTCAGTCCTGCTAACTAGAAATATTTGGGATGCCATCTTACAAGCAAGCAACTAAGGAACGGTTATCAAATCAATCTCCAGTTTCTCCTCAAGAAGCACAAATCTCAGAAGCTCAACGTCGATTAATTTTTCAAATGTTCTGGTAGATGATCATACAATAGATGGCAGACCATAGGCCACAAAATTGCCAATGGAAGACCAAACAAACTTTGCTGGGAAAGCAAAAATAAAACTGTAGTTTTCAAGCCAACATAAGTTCTTGGTGAAAGTTAAAAATCAAGTCCAGTACAAGCAATATAAAACGAATAGATAAGCAAAACCCATCATCATTCATGAAAATCATAGAGATTTTAACAGCAAACATACAAGACCTCAAGCAGCCAATCTATAGAGATTCGATCTTTTTTTAAAACAAACCAGACCAAAAATCATTATAAGTTCTCATCAAGCAAAAATACAATTCATGTTGTGATGGCTCTTGATCTGTTATCGAAAACAGCATGTCCAACAAGTCATATCCATCTCAAATTCACAACAAGTTTTTTTTTTCTTTTTCTGTATTTTTTTAATGCTGTAACTATGTTAACAAGTAACGTTTCAGCCCAAAACAAGAAATGCCAAAGGTGAAAGGAGAATCGAGAAACATCAGCATGCAAATATACAAGCTAAGCACAAATTACAAGAACTTTGGCTTCAAAAAGAATCAGCAAGAAGCTCATTACCTTAAGTCTATCAGAGTATGTAGTGGAACTCAGTGGAGGATCCATTTACAGATAAAAAAAAACGGGGGCACTTAGACAATATCTCAAAGAAAGGTTGACACAAGCATGTCAAAGATCAACAATGGGACAGCATGAAAATATATATAAAAAAATTGCATGTTCTTGAACATAAGTAAACAAACCAAGACAGCCAAACCATAAGTTGAAGCTAAGACATTGTTTTTGGGATCAAAACATTGAAAAGAAAACGAAGAAACACCTCTTGTCAAAATAAAGCAAATATTCATTGGAATCAAAAGTGGTGAAATTTCTCTCTATACACGTACTATGCCTTTCTCAAAAATTCAACAACAAAACCCACTGACGAGGCAACGATGTTTTTCTCCTAGATATTTTCTTAGACAAAGTTCTACAGTACCAAGTATTCTCCCATACAGAGATGTATGCTATCTCAAGTCTCCGCCGAAGAAGGTATAGACCCACCATCAAGCATCATTTGGGGTGGATGATATAGTTATTCACAAAAATAAAGGGTAAAATACTCCTGCATACGCCAAGATGTTTAAAGTGAAGGTATAGACCAGAGATACCCCAGAAACTTGTTCAAAAAAATCAGATGCGACTCCACAAGCATGTTCTCAATCATAGGCCTTCTCCCAGTCATCCACCACCACCTCAGATAAATCTTCTTCACTTGAAACCCCTCCAGGTTGCACTGCAGTTTGCACTGATATATTCGAAGTGCTTGCATTTGATTCCAAACCTGAACTGGAAAGAATTCCTGCAGCTCGTTTTGTAGGATCATCGATCCTGATAGAGGCAGCAGATGAACTGTCAGCCTTATCGGAGTCCAGTACACTCCATCGATTAATTGAAGTTGAGATTGGAGGTTCTTTCCCTTTCCATGCAGAAGCCTGAGCATCTGCAGAACCACCACCAGACAACTCTTCATCACCCCATGAATCTTCCCTCCAGCCAGACTCCTGCGCTACAGCTTTCTTCCACGAAGTTCCCTTCAGAGCTGTGATCGTCCCCTCCATTGCAGTGCCTACCATTCCCCAGGCATTGGTAGCTGGTGATCCCAAGGATGCGCCACTATTTTGAGGAACTACCGCAGCTCCATAATATACTGATCCATGATCCAACCTCCTCATAGCAGTTGCTGCTCGAGCAGGGTCATTGAATACAGCCAGGGCATTCTTATCATTCAACCAAACTAGCTCGCATTCCCCACCAAACCTAAGGACCAGTGAGCTTATATCTGCCTCCCTCGGCAAATCTAGAAAAGAAACAACAAGCCTGGGATCCATGTCCACGAGAGCATCAAAAACTGGTGGATGGGAGGTACTTAAAGTTGTCGTACCCTTAATGCCAATCACACGAGATGGGGGTTTGGATTTTGGTGTAGCATGGATTATAATAAAACGTTTTGGCTCCCAACCAGCAGAATAAATTGTAAGCTTCCACCTCTCCGCAATTAGCCTAACTGCATCTCTTTTATCCTTCAACATAGGGCAGAAAACATGAATCTTAAAACCAGTTGTGGTTCCTCTGCTCTTGCTAAGAACCAAATATTTGCACCTATCCTCCACAGCAAGGACCCACTTTGGATCGCGCCTGTACAGATCACCGATCAACTCTGTCACGGAAGAATCCTCACCGAAATGAAGAGCTTCCAAATTTGGAGGGTTGATATCAAAAGCATCTGCAAGAACCCTTTTCCGCTCGAACTTGGCACATTCATCATCACACATCAACTTTCTCTGCCCAAGAGGAATTTTCTTTCCAGATGCTTCCACTGGTTGAAGAGGTGCTGGCAACTTGTGGAGAATGGAAGCTTCTAAAATATTATCGTTGTAACCACCATTACTCCATCCAGCATCACAAGGAACAGAAGCTGTCATCCTCCCACAAGAGCAAGTAATTGTTACAGGGTACTCACATCTGACATCAGGACAAGCAGCATAAGGATGACAGAGTGCAGTGCAAGTATGCCGGCAATCTCTCCTGGGGGCACCGCATGTCTGACCACAAGAAGCTCTTGAGCCAGATTCAGTTACAGGTGAAGTATCACAAGGCGGTGAATGACAAGTTCTTCCACATGCATGCAAACCACATTGTCTGGTCTTCCCACAGAGTTTGTTGCATTTGATATCCTTTGACCCGCAGGGTATGTTCCCCAGAATCACATGCCCACCAACACACTCCTTAGCTACGGGCACCGAACAAGGTGGGCAGTCTCCGAAGTGGCAGCTATGAGAAGCTGTATGGCCACATGGCTGTGGAACTGAGCATGGGAGCTGACATGAAGGGGGAGGCGTGCCGCACGGCAATGGAGGGGGGATGGAGGTTCTCCCACATGCACATGTCAAATCAGTAAAAATTGTTTCAAGACAAGGAGGGCAATGACCACTGTGACACAGTGATTCACAAGAATGCTGTCCACACCTTAACTTCTTCCCACAAGCCATTTGACAAAAATGTGGATCCCAATCCCCGGAGAACTGATTGTTCGAGTTGGAAAGAGGGCAGCATCGCTCGCTGCACCTATGCCTTCCACAGTTCTTCTTTCGACCACAAGGCTTGTCACACAGGAAGTTTTCATTCTCTGAAGTAGTTTTGTAACACTCCACAGTTCGAGAGGTTGATCCGCAGCGGCATTTTTGGGTGACAGAAACCAAACAAGGAGAGCAACCCCCTGAATGGCACACCTCTTTACATTGGTGGATCCTGCAAGGAAGGGATTTGCCACATATTTGTTCACACGTTGGAATTGGATCCAAACAGCTATTTCTTTCTTCCTGCAAACTTGTTTTTCCACAATAGCATGACTCGACTCTGCCAGGCATAAACTCACAATCCCCACAATCACCTGGATGACAACTTTCACCACAAATATGATTTCCACAACCCAGAACCTTCCCACATGTTGAGTTGCAAGAAAAAACACCATCTTCAGCTTTCACCTCTCCCTTCACTGCCATATCCCCACATAGAACAGCCTCCGTGTTTTTCTTGCAGAAACATGAAGCATTAACCATTACCTGACAAGGATTGCAGGGACCAACATGGCAAATCTGCTCACATCGATGACGCCAACATTCCAGAAGCTTATCGCATCGTTGCCCACAGGTAAGAACGGACTTCCGATCAGCACATCTTGTTGTGATTATTTTCTTCCCACAAGGACACGGACTTGGTCGAGCAAAGGCCTTACAAGGAGGACATGGCCCAGGGTGACACTGCAAGACACAATTATGAGGACAAAGATCCTTCTTACTCCCATCAGCACCAGGAACCTCCTTCTCAAGCTGTTTTCCACACGGCTCCCCACATGAATGCGGAGTCAAATACAAATCCGAAGGCGGATCCGTCCTCTTCCCACAAAAGCAAGCATACCGAATATCCTTCAACGACGTAAGCTGCACAGATTGACATCCCGGACACCGCCAATTAAAACCCTGATTCTTCTCCGTAATCAAATCAACAGACGTCGGTGTACGAGCCCATTTCTTGATACAATTCAAATGAAAAATCGAGAAACAACTCGAACAAGACCAAATAGGCGCAGACCTCCGAACCATATCATAACAAATCATACACTCAACCGTACTCTTCACAAGCTTCTCCTGAATTTCCTGCGCAAGTTGCGGCAAACTCGGATCCTTCACTTCCCGAGTCTCCATCGCCCTCTCCTTCCCCCGACCCATTTGACCACCTCTATGTGCATTCACACCACCCTTAGACCTATATTCAGCTACTCCAGTCCCATGGCTAGAATGCCCACCAATTCCATTGTTTCTAGAGCTGAAACTCAAAGGTGGGTTTGGGTTTACATTCATATTCACCGGAGGAGAAGAATTTGATCCCCTGGGAACCCACGTTTGTCGGGTGGGGAATCTGCACCTGCTTCCATTATTATTATCTCCACCATCATTTCTAGACTGGAAGCTCATATTCTCTAATATCAACAACAACAGTCCCTCCTCCACTACCACTGCTTGTATCCTCCACCACCACAACCAATTAAACCCTAACTTCTTAAATTTCCCTTCAAAATAAAAAAAATCAAATATAAACCCTAGGTGGATTTGGGGGGGAATCAAAATTACAGAACTGATTTCAACGAAAGAAAATCGAGAAATAGGGAGAGATTGCAACCGTAGATGAAGCAAAGCTTGATCGATTCAGAGAGAGAGATGGATTATATTTGTGTTGAAAGAGGAGACCGCCTCGACCCACCCGTTTCAGAAAATATCTGCGATTGGGTTTTTATAGATGCCTGAGTTGATCGTGTAGTCTATGGCGGTGCAAAACTCGCAGCACGTGTGAGCTTGGGCAATACTCAATCCGCCCCATTCAAATTTGACGGATGGAGGAGGAGTTTCCTTGCTGCTTACTTAATGGGCATCTTGTGATGGGCCTGGGCCGGCTACATGTAAATCGAGAAAATTAAGATGTGAAGGAGTGATAAAGCTATGGTGATCTGTTAATGGATGGGTGGGTTAGTGGATATTTCGTGGTATGATCGATGACTATAGGCATCCATAGCTGACCCTTCAATCTTATTATCCCGATCCAAAATAAAAATTGTACACTGAAAATAAGGAAGACAGGACTTCAATTCTGACCAAAGAAGCTCCATCTGGTCTTCTCATTACAACCTCAATCAACAAGGTATGTTTTATACAGAATCATAATTGGAATTTAGAACAGATCAAGAGAAGACATCTCTTCTATCCACCTCTTTCCTCTCTTCGTAGTTTTTTTTATTGATTTTTATGAGAGATAAATAAAACCCATAATTTAAATGATCTAAAGATTTGATATTTTTGAAGCCTTAATTTGAAAAGGATTGATTCTTTTCAATAGGGGATTCCTTAATTCTGCTTCTTTCTTCCTTTTTTTTTTGTTTGCTTCTGCGCCTTGATGTATTTCCAGAGAAACCGACAGGGGATAACAGCTATCCACGAATTGCATTGCATGGTTGTTTTGTACGAGTAATCATCAGAATTGTGTTTGGCTTATTGTTGAAAAGTTTATGCGATCTGAAATTTCATACAATGGATACAATGGCTTCAAATTTTCTTCAATTACTGGATATTACTTTGGAGAGGGTGACATCGGTTTTGGATTTTCCATCTGCGAGAGCTGTTGTTTTTGGTGTTCATATTGGAGGTAGATTTTTTTCTCTTCCAAAACTGGTGGATGGTGTTGGTTTGATTTTGTCATTGTACCTCTTAATTTTTTAATTAACTTGTGTTTATATTGGCTTTTGTTCTTTGTTAAAGGGCATCTTTTTGTTGAGGTTCTTCTTTTAGTCGTCATTCTTTTTCTTCTTTCCCAGAAAAGTTATAAACATCCTAAGCGGCCCTTAACAAAGAAGGTTAGCGTGGCTTCTTTTTTTCTTGTCTCTTATTGTACCTTCGTTGAAAGAAATTGTCTTATTTCATTATGTGCTTGTGTTGTTTAGTAGTTTTGTTTCTTGCCAGGATGATAAATCAACATATACATAAAGATAGATGAATACATGTGGTATGTTTGTACTTAGGGTATTGAGCATTGATAATTAGCTATATTTTAGTTTCTTTTCTCCTTCTTGTGGAGCCACATGCAAATGCATTAGGTTGAAAGATCAAATTTTGAGTTTTTGTCTAAGTTTTATGGAAAAGAGTTCCATATACATTTATAATGCTGATTTTTTTCTGGCTCTGCTTCTAATATGGGATTACAAAACTCTTATTAGATGTCAATTCGCCAATATATGTCCCCGATATCCTTGCATATTGCTTGATAGCCCAAAGGGACTTCCAAGTTCTATGTATCCTTTTTAACTGCTACATGTAGTGCTTCCTCATTATTTTATTTTATTTTTCCTAAGACTGATTGCTTTCCAGAAGAAATTGTGTTTTCTTACTGGTTTAGCTTGTTGTGTATATAAATTATAGTTTTTGAGAATCCATTCTGAAGTGAAAAGCTGTGCCAACATAATTTTACTGAAAAGCATGTGTTGTTTGTAGGAAATAGACGAGCTATGTGATGAATGGGTTCCAGAATCCCTTATTCCTCCTATTACAGATGAGATGCGATATGAGCCGCCAGTATTGGAAAGGTGAGTATACTTCTCTTGTCTCTGCACATTTGTTTGATTCTTGTCAAAAGTATCCTTGCGTTTTCATGTATTATTATACCCTCCCTCTGCTGTATTGGAAAACAGTTATTGTCAGTTTTTGAATTAATGGTCTCTTGCATCCCCTCAAAGAAGTTGCTATTTTGATGCTACAACTACGACTTTGCTCTGAAAACATATCTGAATGGTTCTCTATAGTAATTTCAGCTACTTTTTATTGCAGTGCTGCTAAGCCACATACCATAATCAATGGCAAAGATGTTGTGAACTTTGCTTCGGCTAATTACCTTGGTCTAACAGGGCATGAGAAACAACTTGTGAGAAAATTTGTTCCATTTTTATTTATTTATTACCATTATGATTATATTTTCACAAATTAGGAAATGTATAACTAGGTTTTTTTTATAAAAAAAAAAAAAAAAAAAACTCAGGATTCAAGTACCTCGGCCATGGAAAAATATGGTGTTGGTTCCTGTGGTCCTCGTGGGTTCTATGGAACAATAGGTGAGACTCAATTTAAACAAAGCAGGATGAAGATTAATCCCTTTTTTTATCTTAAATTTATGTCATCTGACATGTTTTTTTTCTCTTAGATGTCCACCTTGATTGTGAGACCAGAATAGCCAAGTTTCTGGGAACTCCAGATTCAATTATCTATTCATACGGACTTGCCACTATGTTCAGTACAATTCCATGTTTTTGCAAAAAGGGAGACATAGTTGTTGTGTAAGTATGTTAGTCCTAACTGTTAAGATTTGTTTTACCCATGTAGCTGCATTGTAGAAATCAGCTGGTTAACATGAGTAATTGAGCTCCATGAAACTCTTTCATATTTCCTCAAGTTCATTCTTTTTATTTAGTCCCTTCCCTTGAAATGCTAGTGATGTTAGCTTGATTATCATTTTGAATGATTATAAACATCATTGGCAATTGCTTTGAGTTCCTTATAAGTCTAAGAATTTATTAAGCTATGCTAAATGATTTTGACCAATGATGCTAGTCTAATAATAGATGACCTAACGATATCTCTGTCTTCTCATCCTTGATTGTTTATATTTCTTTGATTTGTAATATGCATGTATCTATTTGTGCTAGTTCTTTGTGGCGTAGTTATCAAAGTATTTTACAATTTTTGGTTCATTTGTGAACCCTTCTGTTAAAATTGTTCAGTGGACATATAAATATATGGCTATATAAAAATTGTACTCGTATTATTTTCCATTAGGGATGAGGGAGTCCATTGGGGAATACAGAATGGCCTGTATCTTTCCAGAAGTACCATTGTGCATTTCAAGCACAATGACATGGAATCTCTACGAAATGTTTTGGAGAAAATTACAGTAGGGAACAAGCGGGCCAAGGAGTTGCGACGCTATATTGTAGTTGAAGCTGTGTACCAGGTATCTTGTTCTGCTCTGCATGCATATCGAATACACATATATGTAAAGCAAAACTTGTAAATGCCTGTACCAAAAGAGTATTGCCTTTGACCATCACAAGAAAGATAAATCATGATTTTGGATTTCTTGATTTTACTCAACCAAGTGACAGCCATTGTGTTTTCAATCTTGATATTTACTTTTTTCTGATTGTTATGCTGCAAGTGCTTTTCCTGTTCTACTGAGATGACAGCATCATTATAATATGCATGGATGAAAAATGGGATAGCATGAGATTGATAAGCTCCTATTGCAAATGTTTTCAATATAAAATATGGATCATATACACATATGTGGTGCTTTAGGAACCCCCCCCCCCCCCAACACACACACATTTTCTTTTCTTCTCTGTTTTTGCTACTCAGAACACATTCATAATCACTTAAGAAAGGTGGAAACGTCCTTGCCAGAATGGCTGGATTGAATTTCATAGTGAATCTTTAATCATAGCAAGCATTTTTTATGTTGCACATAGCGATACATGCCCATGATATATTGAGTTAAACCACCCTGATCAAATACTTGGGTTTGGCTGCATTGATTAGAGTTAAGATCTAGTCTTAATTTCTAATATCTGCCTCACCGTGTTCAAGAAGCAGTAGATTTACCGTACAGTTCTCTCTCTGTATGAGGAAGAGTTGGGTGGTTGTGGATCATTGAAATCCCATATCATGATTATGCAACTACTCTGTAGGTATAACTCTGGTGCTTAAACCTGAATTGCAGAGCCTGGGAGTTCATTTCATTTTGTTCTTCATTTTCAGAAAGGAAGAGGATAGCATTATTTTTCTTTTCCTTCTGGAAGTTTGTATTTTGAAACTGACAATGCTAGTATAGACCATATGGGAGAATGTAGTGTTTCCCTCCCTCTTCTGACTTTTCCTTTCTTTGTTTGAGTTTCTTGAAAAATGATTATGCTTTGAATGTTTTGATTTAGTAACTGCATTCAATTCTTGAGGTTGCTGGTAGTTATCTATTTGCTCTGCCACTGAATTATTTTCCCCATGCTTCTAATGAATATTGAACTTGCTTGACCGGGATATTTATTCTTTTGTTCTGGAATCTGTAGAACTCTGGCCAAATAGCCCCTTTAAATGAGATCATCAGATTGAAGGAGAAATATCTCTTCCGTGTTTTGCTGGATGAGAGCAACTCATTTGGTGTGCTTGGCAGGTCTGGGAGAGGTCTTTCTGAATACCATGGGGTGCCGGTATGTTTTAAAGATTCATCTCTTCATTGTTACTGGCTCAAACTCTCTGACCTATGGTTGTGTGATCTTGCAGATTGAGAAGATAGATATTGTTACTGCAGACATGGGCCATGCATTAGCCACTGAAGGAGGATTCTGCACTGGAAGTTCCAGAGTCATTGATCATCAAGTAAGGAAATATGTGTCTGATAACTTGATCATTTTATTGAATTGGGATTAATAGTCAGGTTATCTAGTATCATTGTATTAGCGATTGGTAGTGGTAATTATAATTATTGCTCTTCCAATTCTAAAGTGTTGGTGCTTATTATTTGTTGATCTCTGTCAGCGACTTAGCAGTTCTGGATATGTGTTTTCTGCTTCTCTTCCACCATATCTTGCAAGTGCTGCAATTACTGCTATCAATGTTCTGGAGGATAACCCTGCTTTACCAGAAAAGTTGAAAGAAAACATTGCCATCTTGTGGAAAGGTTGATTCTGATTGCATTACACTGCTGTCATCCTTTTGTGTGAATTGATTTGTTCCTATTCTTTCTTTCTTTCTTGGACAAATGGCAACAGTACCTTTGTCTTACTTTGTATTCACTTTCTAGTAGTCTTTTTCTGGCCTAAGAATATTTTCCTCAGGAACATTTGAGTCGATCCTCATGAACATGTCAATTACCTCAACCCAGTACTGAGACCAAATATCATATCCCAATTCATCATAATACTGTGAGTTGGTGCAAGAATATGATTAGTTGGACCACTTTTGGTCATCATCAAGCTGAACTGAAGTTTGAGAAAAAGTGGTTGTATATTCTGGTCCTACTTATTTATTGCAACTTCATTTGCTTTTCCTATGTTTGAGTGAGTTAGAGGTATTGTCCAGTATAGACTTGTACGATTGCCGCATATTTCTTTATGATGAATATAAATCATCTGTTATATGAAATTTTATGGAAGTAAAAGTTAGAAGCTCATGCTTACAATCTAAGCAGCATATAGGCCATCTCCTGGAGAAACAATCAGGTTTTGTTTAGAGAAATTGTCTAATGCTGGTGTTTGGCTCAAGAATTGCCAGAATAACATTTTTTGTCTGACGTTATATGTTATCAGTTTTGTACAGCTTTCACAAATTTTCCTATTTATAAATTTAATTTGGTGGTTGCAGGATTGTCCAACATACAGGGTCTCTCTATAACCAGCGATCCGAAATCGCCTATCGTTTTTCTCAAACTAGAAAAGTCCACAGGTTCTACTAAAGATGACCTTAAACTCCTTCAAGCTATCGCTGATCGGGTAAGGAATGGATGAGTTATATGGTTCCATTATAATTACAGCCAGGTTTTTCTATCTTGCTCTCATTATGTGTCTCCATCATTGTGAATTTTTCAGGCATTGAAGGAAGACTCTGTATTTGTAGTAACCTCAAAGAGATCGACAATTGACAAATGTCGTTTGCCCGTGGGAATCAGACTGTTTGTATCAGCCGCTCATTCAGATTCTGATCTGCTCAAGGCATGTGAGTCCTTGAAGAGGGTTACAGCATTGGTGCTGATGAATCATTGATTGAGTGCTGTAAGTCAGACCCCTTTTCTTCTACCTCAACATCCATAGCATCAGATTTTTCACGTGGCTTTCATCCATCAAATAATCTTCAGATGAGAGAGGTTGGTGGTCGTTGGTAGTTTATGGAAATCTTCTGTGATTATTTTGATCTATGTTCTTGTCTTAGTTTTAACAGATCAGCATGATTAATATGGGTTTGTCATAGAATTGCTTCCACTTACTGAGGTTGACAATGATCTGTTGATTACAACATTATCAGACTGTACTTATTGGTCCAAAACAATACAATCTCTTTAGAACATTTGTGTTGTGTGACCCATTTCTGGTTCCATATTCTTTTACTTCTCATTAGATAATGAGAGCAGGAATCTGATGTCGATTCACTGGTCTGGATCCTCATTTAAACCTGTTATTGCTCGGGTCATCCGAGCGTCTTTTGCTTCATTATTATTAGAGCCAAATATGGTTTGTTCCGGGGTTGTTAGTTTTATTTCGTTTCGGCCGAAACGTTTCGTAATGGTTAAAAAAATAGGACAAAACAGCGTCGTCGTTTTTATCTGGGTTTAAATTCCGATCCATTTCGGATTTTTCGGCCAAATACCAGTCGAAACGTTCTGGTTTCGTTCTGCCCGTTCCGTTTCTATCAAATAGTGTTTTTTTTAAATAATGAATATTTTTACAGTATCAATTATATCTTTTAATCCGACTGTTAGATTGAGATGAAATTTTACGAGGAGTCTCTTGACATATTTATATATGTTATGTTAAAATTTCAGAGCAATCAGAGAATGTAATGATCTTGCAAGATTGATGATGTCATTCTCGTAATATTATATATGTTCATAATTTTGTTTAGAAAAATCATTTTATTGTGTTTTTTTTTAGATTAAATTGCACAATTCTAAATAATTTTATTTTTGGATTTGAACTAAATTTTTCTTTGAGTAATATATATATATATATATATATATATATATATATATAATCTCGAAACAGCGTACCAAAACATTCTAAAACCGAAAAATTTTATTACAATTAAAAAAATAAAACATCAACTGAAATAGAATTGATATCCTTGATTTGTTCTATACCTCGAAACAAAGAATGGCCCTGGAATGTTAACAGGAGTATATAAAATCAAGTTGGGAAATTTCAAAAAAAGAGAATAAACCATTTCAGTAGAATAAGCTTGTTATTAGTCTGAGGCCCGAACGTCCACGTGCGTGGTTCCATAGCACGCTCGAGCAGAATCATTTGAACCCATGAAACTGATCGCATTCTAAAGTTACTTTTCATGTTCTTTTTTCTTTATTTCAAATAGGTTTTCAAGAGCGAATTTGCCCGCGCGATGCGCTGGGTTTTTATTATTTATGTAGAAAACTGATTGATTTTATAAATATTGTATTTTGTTATTTTAATATTTAAATAGTAAAATTATAATTGATAAAATCTGTTAAAAATGGTTTTTTCCCACCAAAAAGTGATTGAATGTTGCTATTGCTAAAAAACTTTTGATAAAATTTGTTAGAAAATTTGCTAAGAAGGTGAAATGATTTATTAGAAATTTGTTGTCACGGATACTCTGGTTAAAAAAAAACAAAAAAAGAAATCTGGTTATAAAAGAACAACTGACTTGGACACCACGGTTACTAAAAAATAAAAATAAAATATGAAAAAAAGGTCATCGTTTCTTAAAAGAAAAAAAAGAGTCTAAAATATAAATTTAAATTCAAAGCCAAAGTTTTTTTTATAAGATTTATTCATCATATTATTATATTAAATATATTTAAGAATACTGATATTATTATTTTTTTTGCAAGAAATCATAGGTCATTTTTTCTCTCTATATATATTTTTAGGCGATAATATTCAATAAATATTAAACACATATAATTAGTCTCACATACTTTATAGTGTGATCGAAAAGGGATGTGGTTCTTATATTTTTTAATTGTAGATAACCTAAGTAAATTTGTAAAAAAAATAATTATGAGTTGCCTTTTTTCCCCAGTAATATTAGATCTGACACATTATAAATAAAAATATTGCAATTTTTTTTAAAAAGAAATATAAATTTTGTTGCGTGCTATAATTACTTATTTGCCGTCTAAAAAGAGCAGTGTGGTCGAAACGAAAAGTACCTCGTATATTTTTTAATTGTAGATAATCTAGGCAAATTTGTGTACCTTTTGTTTTTTTGAGTTGTATTTTTTCTCCGGTAATATTAGATCTTAAATATTAAAAATCCAAATTTTGTATTTTTTTTTTTAAAATAAACTTGATCAAAAGAGCACAAAATTAAAATTCAAATCCAATTTTTTTTTATTTTATAAGATTTATTCATCATATTATTATATTAAATGTATTTAAGAATGCTGATATTAATTTTTTTCTTGCAAAAAATCCGAAGTCATTTTTTTTATCTCTTTATATATTTTTAGACGATAATATGCAATAAATATTAAAACATATAATAATAACTTTTTGCCGTATAAAAGGAACAGTGTAATCGAGACAAAAGTGACTTGTATCGTTTTTTAATTGTAGATAACCTAGGTAAATTTGTCTATTTTTTGTTCTTGAGTTGTCTTTTATCCTCAGTAATATTAGATACAAAATTACTATTGCTATTATTGCAAAAACAATTAAAATTATCAAATTATCCCGAAAGAAAAAACACTCAAAAAAATTAACAAAAGAGTAAGTAAGAAAAGGAATATATTATTGTTATTATTATTATGATTATTATTATTATTATTATTATTATTATTATTATTATTATTATTATTATTATTATTAATGATGAATAAAGAACAGAAATAAATAAAAGACTAAAAAAATCATAATAACTTTAACAAAAGACAAAAAAAAAAATCAAAATTATCAGGAAAAAAAAAATTCATCTAACTTGAAAATAATAACAATAAAACCAATAAAAAAATAAAAGAAAGAGCACATAAAAAAATATAATAGATGATAAAATAAAAAAAATTATTAGCTGAAAAAATCATTTAATTAAAAAATTTTAAAAAATATATGTTCTACGTTGCGGGCTGAGTAAACAATTTTTATAGGATTTGCTGGATCAAAATAAAAATATAATATTTATATATATGAAATTTAATATAATAAAATAGCTCAACACACCCTACTATAACAATAGCAAAATCAAAGTCTCAAAATCTAAAATTATCATTGCTCTTACTATTAAAACAATAAGAATTATCAAATTATCCTGAAAAAAAACACTAAAAAATATTAACAAAAGAGTAAGTAAGAGAAACAATTAAATTATTATTATTGTTGTTGTTGTTATTATTATTATTATTATTAATACGTTAATAATGAAAGAAACAAAAATAAATAAAAGACTAAAAAAATGCTAGAAACTTTAACAAAAGATAAAACAAAGAAATAAAATAAAAATGAAAGAAACAAAAATAAATGAAAGACTAAAAAAATGCTAGAAACTTGAACAAAAGATAAAACAAAGAAATAAAATAAAAATAAAAATAAAAATTATCATTGTTATTACTGCCAAAAAAATAAAAATTATCAAATTATCCGAAGAAAAAAAAATAAAAAACATTATCAAAAAAGCAAGTAAGAAAAACAATTAAAATTATTATTATTGTGTTAAACACACTTATATATACATGGACAAAAGTAGGGGTTATTTTAGAAATTTTAAAAATCAAAGTATAAGGGCTGAAATGAAAATCAAATATAAAGGGATTAAAATCAAAAATTAAAAGTTTAAGGGCTGAAATGAAAATCATATTTATTAACATTTTCAAATAAAGGACAAATTTGTAAAAATAGAAATTTCTGTACCGAATATATTAAGCTTTTTCAACCTAATCCGGAAATTAAAAGAAGGAGGACCGGAGTGAAACATTAACATTTAATTAATTGCAATCGAATGACCCAATCGAACAAAATCAAAACTTATATAACTGAAATCAGGACCATAGACACAATTAAAAGTCAAGGGACCGAAGTGAAAGTATACAAAACCCGGGGGGCTCTTCTACACTTTTACGTGCAGGAGGAGAGAAACGGTGAAACCGGCTTTAACCGGCCACCGCCGCATCCACGGCCACCGTGTGCCATAACGCGCCGCACTGGGATGAAGACCAAGCGGAGGCGCACCGGATTAGACGCCGGTAGCCCATTTCCGGCCACCGTATCAGCCGTCACGCGCCACTTGAAAGGGTCGTGAGGGGGAATACTGTCGGTCGCGTGGACCGCACGCGCCGACAGTATTTCGAAAAATAAATAAATAATAATGGTCAATTATCGGTACACCCCTGGGCTTAAGTCACCAATTTTATCTTATTAAGGGCTATAACCGTATTTAGCCTTTTAAAATAATATTAAAAAAAAAGTTGCGGCAGACCGGACCGGTCTGTACGCGTGCAATTACAGGCGTGACCCTCAGCCGAATCCGTTGTTTTGTCCTATTATCGGGGTTAAAATCATTAAACCACTATTCATCAGAGGAAAAAAAAAATGGAAGCTTATTACAATGAGTCAGAGGGAACAATAATCATCCGAGCTCTTTTAGCTATATACTAATTTATTACAACCCATGTCGTTGTAACCGAGGAGAACGCTTTCTGGGAGAGGTACACACAACAACAAAAAAAATCTTTATTTGTTTGTTTATTGATTCACGAGATCTATGAACAGCAAATTGCACGAACTCCCTTTTCGATACCTACTTTTCCTTCCTTCAATTCAATGTCACGAGATTAACGGAGTGTTTCTCAATTAGTTTATAAGCGTTTTTAAAAAAAATCAAAAACTTTTATTTTTATTCTTTATTTTAAATTAAAAATTTATGGTGTTTTGAGATTATTTTGATATACTGATATCAAAAATAATTTTTAAAAAATACAAAAGCATCATTTTGATATATTTATGAATAAAAAACACTTTAAAAAACAACCGCAATCACACTCCCAAACAAGCACTAATCCAGATTGATATTACGTTTCAAAAATATTTTTGAAAAAAATTAAATTTTTTATTTTATTTTTTACATTAAATTAATTTTTTTGATATTTTTAAATCATTTTCATGTGCTGATATCAATAATAATTTAAAAAAAATATTATTTTATTACATTTCTAAATTAAAAATACTTTTAAAAATAATCTAAATCACAATCTCAGATAAACACTAACATGGTATAACAAGGGAAACAAGCAATGAGGTTTCCATGTTCATCTTTAAACAATCTCCACCATTCCCCCTGTCCAGCCAAGGAAGTCATGCAAGGATTAAGATCTGGAGTTAAAGTTGGCTGGGCAGTGGTGTTTGGCGTGGCATTACATCGAATTTAAAGATGTTAAAGGCTTCATTTTTGGCTGAGATTGCAGAGGCTGCAAGAACACTGTGGGTGTTTGGTAGTATGGTCTGAACTGAAGCTGACAAAAAAATTAGTATTTTTGTATTTAATTAAAATTAAAAAAAAAACTGAAATTTTCTGTGGGTTCCACATGAAAAATTAAAATTAAAAAACTGAAACCATTAAGCAGCTTTTTGAAAGAAGCAGATATTAGCTGCTTTTTAGTGGAAATTTTTAGGATGTCTTTTTAGGTATTTCTCAAACTGATCCCTACATTCCAGCACCTTATTGATTGTGATCCTTGATTTGAACCCCAGTTGGACTTTTAACTTTGAAGTTCTTTCAATTTAGCCCCCTAATTTACTTTGATCTGGTTCTGAACTCTTGTAGATTTTCTATTTTAGTCCTTGACTCTCCAATTTTGTGCTATATGGCCAATTTTACTTTGATTTCCCAGGTTTTTTCTTCAATTTGGGAACTATATTTTATTTTCAAAACATTTTTTTTTCAAAAATCTTGCTCTAAAACTGATTGTATTTGTTAAATAAATTTATTTTATTTGAAGATATTTTTTTCTAAAAACTTTACGGGATAAAAATTGTGTTGCGAAGGAGTTTACAGGAAATTAAAGGGTTAGTAAGAAAACAATTTCTAACTATTTGATTCTAAAATCTACGAAATATAGACAACATTTATAAGAATTTGTGGAAACTTATAAATGGAACATGCTCATGTTACAAGATACTGGAAAAAAATGGAACACGAGCATGAATAAACAAGACTAGCACGAGTGCATATAATTATTTCAAGATTCATAGCAATTATTGATTTAGATCTTGTTTACACTATGTTTTAAAAATATTTTTGAAAAATATTATTTTAAATTAAAATTTTTAAATATTTATATATATTAATGTTTAAAATATTTTTTAAAAAATATATATTTTTAATATTTTTTAAAACAAAAAATACTTTAGGTAAGTTAATCAAGTCTCCAATCAGCCAATTATACGAAAGAAAGGTGAGTAAGTGGCTTTTCTCTCAATTTGAGTTGATTTGTAACAAGAGTTACAAGAAAATAGTTTATATATATATATATATATATATATATATATAATAATAATAATTTATGTTCAGAAAGCTTCTTCGAATGTGCACTGTTATTTTTCTTCAAATAATAATTTATTTTTTAATGTGGATAATAATAATAATAATAATAATAATAATAATAAATTCCTATTAAAAAAATAAAAAAATATTTTTCCACTCATTTTTCTATGATAGAAAACATATATTATAGGAAGTCAACTATTTGACATCTTTTTAATGAATACAAGGATCCATAATCATAAATATTTTTTTTTAAGAGTTCATAGAGAATTATTTAAATGAAAAGGTGTAAACAAAAAATACAATTAAGAAAAAGAAAAAAAAAAAGGAGTGGACGATATAAGGTTTGGTGTCGGTGAAGAAAAAACCCATAGTCTAGTCATTACCTACCGTTTACAATTGACCTACCCACCACTTCAATTCTTATTTTTTAAATACTCAAATTTTCAATTACTACAGAATATTGAAATCCCAAATAATATTTTTGATACTAAAATAAATAAGTCTTTTTTTTTTTTTTTGTTGAGAGAGTGCTGAAATGATGTCTTCTTCACCTAACTTATATGATTTTTATGCGGTGATATCAAAAATAATTTTTAAAATAAATAAATAAAATATTATTTTAATATATTTTTGAACGAAAAATATTTTTAAAAACAACTTTAATCACACTTTCAAACAATCACTTAGTATACCAACATTTAAAAAAAAAAAAAAACAAATCTTATTAAACTGACTACTATTCTGTCAACAATATCATTGTTTTTACCTAATGTTTTTTTAGCATGTATCAATCTACATTATTTTTTTTAAATCACAATTTTTGTACCAAATTTTCTTAATTGTCATGGGAATTCTTGAAAATTACAAGCTCAAATCGCTAAATTATTTATAATCTATAATTACTCATGTAAATTCTTTATAAGCTTTCTTCATATATAGGGACTTGAAATGGCCTGAAGATATCATTCCATTATAAAATAAAAGGAGTACAAATTAATTTTCTAAATATGTTTTCGTAAATAACGAGCTTTAAAAAAGGGGAGAATAAGGATAAAGAAATATTTATAGCTAAAAAAAAAAAAAAAACTATTTTAGAATCTTCACAGATTTGTTTTTTTAATGTTCATAAACCTTTCTATAAATAAATACGAAGACATGCTTCCAGTTGTACCTCCGAGCCTCCCTATACAGAGCAGTCTCTCTCTCTCTAGATTCTTTGAATCTGAAAGTAAAGCTCTCTCTCCGTCGAGCTCTGTTTATCCTTCTTCTTGCTGCAAACATGTCTCTCTTGTCCGATCTCATCAACTTGAACCTCTCCGGTACTACTAAGAAGATCATTGCAGAATACATATGGTATCAATCAGTTGCACTTTCTCTCTTTTTACAGTCCTCTGTTTTCCCCTGTTTCTGAGCTCGCTTTTTTGCACCTTCGCCGAGGATTGCTGAGATTCTTTACTTGATTATGGAACTCTTGTTCTTGCGTCTCTTAATTAATCCAATGAGTTTTGATCTCTCTTGTTGAACTTAAATGTTTGGCAAACAGTGTTATTTCCAAGTGAAGTCCTCTGTTTTTCCCTTTCTTTTGGATTCTTTCATTTTCATCATTCACAACACTTTTTTGTTCTGCTTAATCTAAAAAGTTTGATCCCGCAAGAGTTCATATCACCCTCTTTAATGGGTGCTCACTGTTTCGATGTATTTTCAAAGTTTTGATCTTTGATATGTCACTTATGTTGCAGGATCGGTGGATCTGGTATGGACCTTAGAAGCAAAGCCAGGGTAACCAATATTTTCTCTGTTCATGTTTCTATTACGATCCTTTTACTTGTTTTCCTCTGTAAGCTTGTTGTTTTACTTGAAACAGACACTTGATGGAGTAGTGAGTGATCCTCAAAAGCTTCCAAAGTGGAACTACGACGGATCAAGCACTGGCCAAGCTCCCGGGGAAGACAGTGAAGTCATCTTATAGTACTCTCTCTCCCCCTCCCCCCCTGTTTTTTTATTGGCACTTGTCCCTCTGGTGCATGGATTTACTTTTGTTGTGATGTCATGAAAATAGCCCTCAAGCAATATTCAAGGATCCATTTAGGAGAGGCAACAACATCCTCGTAAGTCCCTGTCACTTGTTCTGGTAAATTTGTCTGATTCTTCCATTAATGGAGTTTTTCAGAATCTTATTTTAATTAAGTTTTTTGATAACTTCAATGTGTGTGTGTGTGTGTGTAGGTGATGTGTGATGCTTACACTCCAGCAGGAGAGCCCATTCCGACCAACAAGAGATACAATGCAGCAAAAATTTTCAGCCATCCAGATGTTGCTGCTGAGGTGCCCTGGTATCTCTCTTAAATTTCTTCTCAGATATTCTCCTTTTCTTATATTAATTAAGAATATTCTTCTTTTTTGTTTTTTTAAAGGGTTCGTGGATTCACCTATAATTATTTTGAAATAATGTAATATAAATATGTAGGTATGGTATAGAGCAAGAGTACACCTTGCTGCAAAAAGATTTAAAATGGCCAATCGGGTGGCCTGTTGGTGGTTATCCTGGACCTCAGGTATTATTTTTTTTTCTTTAGTTTGATTTACCATACCTTAAAATTATTTTACCAACCATTATTTCAACTCTTTTTCCCCATAATTCGTACGAAAAACCATATCCTAATTTCTTAATCTTAAGGGATTTGTCATCTATTGATCTGATTGAATAACCTGTGCTGAATCAGGGTCCATACTACTGTGGTGCTGGTGCT
Organism: Salix purpurea; assembly: GCA_027405865.1. NCBI lineage: Eukaryota > Viridiplantae > Streptophyta > Magnoliopsida > Malpighiales > Salicaceae > Salix > Salix purpurea. Next base: position 5,812,337 of record JAOWLH010000034.1, on the reverse strand, counting down.
GATAAGGCTTTTGGCCGTGATGTCGTTGACTCCCACTACAAGGCATGCCTCTATGCTGGAATCAACATTTCTGGGATCAACGGGGAAGTGATGCCTGGCCAAGTAAATCCATATTTATTTTAATTCTCTTGCGCTGTCTTACAATACTTGTGTTCCTGTCTTAATCTGTGGATTGTTTTCTGAACACATGAAATTTCTTGCTCGAACAGTGGGAATTCCAAGTTGGCCCTTCTGTTGGGATCTCAGCTGGGGATGAGTTGTGGGTTGCCCGGTACATTCTTGAGGTATTTTGAGCTTTCTTTTCAACGATCTGCACCTTGTTCATGCTAATAAATATGAATCTGCTGAAACCAAATATGTTGTTTCTTATGCTGTGTGGGTTTTCTGACAACAGAGGATCACAGAAATTGCTGGAGTGGTCGTTTCGTTTGATCCAAAGCCTATCGCGGTTAGATTTTGTATCTGAAATCTTGTTTCTTTTATGATAATGCGAAAACAGAGGATTAAACATCTTATTGCCAAGCATTTCACATCTTCTTAACTTTGTTGAGTGTTTTTGTCTTGCCAGGGAGACTGGAATGGAGCTGGCGCCCACACAAACTACAGGTAATTAGCTGTGAATATCACGTTGGAACTGCAGTGAAAAACAAGCATTTCAATGGAGAATCTGACAAAAGCTAGCCGTGTTTATTTCAGTACCAAGTCCATGAGAAATGATGGAGGATATGAAGTTATCAAGAAAGCCATTGGAAATCTTCAACTGAGGCACAAAGAACACATTGCTGCTTACGGGGAAGGCAATGAGCGTCGTCTCACCGGTCGCCATGAAACAGCTGACATCCACACCTTCTCCTGGGTTAGAGTTTTTCCATTTTTCTTTCAAAATCCAGGTGTTAGTTTCAGGAGTCGATTGATTTTGTTTTGTCACCTTCGTTGAGCAGGGTGTGGCGAATCGCGGAGCTTCGGTTAGAGTTGGCAGGGACACAGAGAAAGCTGGGAAAGGTTACTTCGAAGACAGAAGGCCTGCTTCCAACATGGATCCTTATGTTGTCACCTCCATGATTGCAGAGACAACCATTCTCTGGAAACCATAAGAGATCGACGCCACTCTAGTGCTCTGCTTTATTATGGTGATTTTCCGCCATTGTCTTTGCTCGAGGAAGTCTTGATAAGCTCTGGTATTGCCATGGTAGTATTATGATCTTGGTACAAGAATTGCCTCTTCATTTTCCCTGTAATTGAATGGAAACAAGATTAGCAGCATAGCAGGGAAGAAGGTTATTGATGGAAATAATAAGAGAGCGCAATGAAATAACCATTTCCTTGAATTTAGTGTTGTTTTTTAATATATTATTCTAATATATTTTTAAGTAAAAAACATTTTAAAAATCAATTTTGTACCCTCTCACCTCAAGAATCGTGGACTGTCCTCATCATTTAATGAACCAATAATTACAGCTATATTTCCTTTTTAGTTAAGAGTGTCTTTTGCAACGTTCTTAATTTTTGTTTGTGTTTTTCCAAAAACATTCTAGTTTAATTTTAATTATTTTTAAAAAAATGAGGATCATTTTACAATTAATTTTGGATTTTTAAATCTTTTTATTTGACGCTTTTATATCTAATATTTGAAATTTTAAACTGATATATGAGATTATTTTCTAGTATTAAATAAACCAATTTTCTTAATAAAAAAAGTAAAACAAAAAACAAGTCCTCTAAAAACAATATATATTTATGTTTTTAAATTGCATATGGCCAAGTTTCTTAAAAAGGTTAATCATGTTTTCATTTTAATAAAAAAAATATAAAAACAAAGAAACGAAAGGAAGTTGTCATTGTTCACCTTATTAGGATAGACTTGCTTTAACCAATTCACATGAATGATTAGAAAGATAAAATGGAGCTTTAATGAGAATCACACAAATGAACAAAGGAGTTTATCTTAGATACGGTATATGATGGGTAATATTGTCTTTTATATACAATTATTCTTTTTATTTAGACTTTGAAAACTAATTAATGTTTATAATGATCAAACGACTTGAAGTGTCTGTTTAGCAGTGTGATTAAAATTATTTTTTAAAGTATTTTTTATTTAAAAATATATCAAAATAATTTTATTTTTATTTTTTAAAAATCATTTTGATATCAACACATCAAAATGATCTAAAAACACTATTTTTTTTTTTTAATTTCAAGTAAGAAAATAAAAAAAAATCTTTTTTAAAAGTGTTTTTGAAACACGGCGTCAAACACCTCTAAATCATTTAAATAATAAAAAAAATACAAGAATTCTCTGGTATTTTCACACCAGCAAAACCTCAATCCAAGAGAATGATTGTTGTGACACTGCATTTATAATATGCTTGCTTTCCATAAAGAAAAATATCACCGGAATCGGAGTTTAGTGGGAAATAAGTCAGTTGAATATAAAATTCAGACTTGTTTCAGTAATTTTGAAGGTTGAAGAAGACATGCTGAAGTGAAGTAAAGACCAAGCCAATAGGTTGTCTACCTAAAAACAATTATTTTTTTGCATGATTTAAGGAATTTGAAAATGATTCTAGGAATTATTTGTCTTTTATTTTATTTCTAGTTTGCGTAAAAAATCAATCCGCCGTGTTCGGTGATGATTGACATTGATGACTGTAGTGGTTTTTCATGTTTCAAGAAATAAAAACTATTATTGAGAGTTGAGACCACTAGCTAGTGTTTGCTGTCCATTGATGGTGCTTGCATCATGAAATTTAAAGGCTGGAAATTGGTTTAATTTTTTTGTTATTTTCTTTTGATTTTTAATAAATCATTTATAAATAAATATCTTCAATTTTTTTCTAAAAAAAATGATGTTGTAGTCTATGAAGAAGTTCTGAATTGCTGGCGTAAAATCATAAAAGTTAACATAAATAATAATATGCATTATTATGATGTGTAATGTCTTTTAAAAATATAAATAAAATCAAATTTGAAAAAACTACTAATAAATTTTCTTTTAATAAGGTCTATAATAAGCTTTTTAAGATCAATAACTTCAATTTTTTAAATTTTCATCCATATAAGTTGTCATATAGTGTTGTGCTCTTTTCTTCTCTCTTGATTTTTAATTGCTAACAAGATTAACACCTGTATATTATTATATGATTATATTTTTGGTATTGATTGTTTAAAAATTTTGGTTTATAGCGCTACATTTTTTTTGGTGGATGCGAGGAAACTTTATCTCTTGAAAAGTGCATTTTATGGGTTCATGTGAACGAATAAAACCCTGATTGTTCTAGACTCTTACAAGGAGTGCATGTTCTGACTCGAACTCGAGACCTGTTGTGCATATCGCAAACCTTCTACCATCAAGTCATACTATACTTGCTAGTTGATCATTAAATATTCTCAATTTTCTATTCTTTCTATAATCCCAATTTCATTTAAATTTACCCAAAATTTATAGCAAAAGTACATTACAAGAAAATCATACTGCAACCACAAATTAAGTGTTTTATAATAAAATTTAGATATTATATATATATAAATGTTTTTTAGTAACAAACCAAAGAAAAGGCACTTGAATGGCAATCCTTCTGATTACAGGAAATACCACGAAAATCGAATCTCTCGGAAGAGAAATTAGAACTTGTCTAATCTTTGAAAAATATTTATAAAATTGTTTAATATCTCGTAGTATTGAAATGAACTTACATACATTTTTTTATTTTTTATTTTAAATTTATCTTCCCCAATATGCTAATCACATAAAAAAGTATTAGATCCATCATTGTGATTCATGTATCCATTCGTGAATTGAGATCATGTTCCCAATTCAATCATTGTCACTAGAATTTGTTTTGAAATGTCATTGAGATTTTTTTAAAATATTTTTTATTCAAAAAATATTTAAATTATATAATTTTTATTTTTAAAAAAATATTGTAAAATTATTATATTAAAATAATCCAAAAACATCATAAAAATTAATTTAAAATAAACCATCACAGAGAAATCAAGTTGATCCTGTTTTTTTTTAAAAAAAAAACATCATTCCTCCACGCAACAACAATCCAACGAGATAAGACCGGACCACACATCAACCCATATGAGGTAAACATTTAAGAATCTTAAATTATCGATCCTAAAGTAGATAAGATCATTAAATAGGAGGGGGTGTCTCGAAATGTGTGTTGACTATTGCTTTATGAAGACAAAACGTTATTCTAATTATATTATTATATTGAGTTTGATTTTTTGAACTGTTTTTATATTAAAATAATGTTTATTTTTAATAAATATTTTTAATATTAGCATAAATAATATCAAAAATATCAAAAATATTAATTTAAAATTAAAAAAATAATTTTTTTTTAATAATACTTTTAAAATTTAATGTCAAAACACTCAATTAGAGACCAAAGTAGGCCGTCTCCGACCATGCATGCTTAAGCATGAGCACCTCTCCGAGTTTCATGCATGTTTAAAAATGTAGTTGTATTTTTTTTTTTTTGAAATTATTTTTTATTTAAAAATGTATTAAAAAATTACAAATTATTTTTAATAACAACACATAAAAATAATTTAAAAACACTAAATAGTTTTGATTTAAAATAAAAAATTAATTTTAAGTGTTTTTTCAAAAACCTTTTGGAACGGATGGGAATGGAGCACGCGCATGTCAATCAGTAGAATAGGCCCAGTTTACAGAGAAGGCCCAATTCGGAATATATAGCTCAAGAACAAGAGCCCAGCCCGTAAAAAAATAAGATCAGTCTATCCAAAAGTGAAGAATCCACTTCAGTGAAGACCCAAATGGAAAGCTGTCTAGGGCACATTCAATTCACCTTCATTTTTTAAGGTTTGTGCATGGCAGGCACATTGAAAAATATTCATAAATGAAAAGATTTTCAATTACCTTCACTGATACGATTTTATTAATAGTTTTGGGGGAAGAACAAAGCTGAAAATATACTTAATATTTATTTATTTATTAAAAAATGAAATATACTTAATATTTATTTATTTATTAAAAAATGAAATATAGAGGTTATAATCACTATCATTATTACGCTAATAATCATTATGATAACCAACACTGTTATTTTTATTCATATCATTTAGATTACAATTATTATTATTATTGTTATTATGGTATTCGTCATTATTGATATTCTTTATATTATTTTATGAGTTTTTATTATTACTACTATTAAAACCATAATTATTATCACCATAAGCACTATAATCATTATAATAAATTAGATTTGCTATTATCATTATGATTAATAATGTCACATATATGCCAGACTCCATTTGTGCACTTATATTAAGGTAAAACTATGTCTCCTCAATGCCTAGAAAATACGCCCTGTTGGTTTATCTTTATCATATCATGGTATTAAACCTATAGTTTTTAAATACAATCTAGAGTAATTTGGGATAATTTTTTTTTGATAATTGGGGTGTTCAGGCCAGCTTACACGCACCACAACTAATCCCCGGATTCACTGAACATTTTGCAAGCCCAGTAGACAAGTAAGAAACCGCGAGGGTGACAGACACATAAAGAGAACACGAATCCCTGGCGTAGAGGAAGAGAACAAGTCCCTTCCTCTGCTAGTCCAAATCCTCAAGTGCTAATTTGAGATGATTTTCTTTACGGGTGAAGTGTGTTGACCCGAGTTTAATATTTTTATATAAAAAAATATAATAAATACAAATGACATCATCTTAAAATAATTTAAAAAACAAAAAATAATAGTGGATTTTGATTGTGTTTTCTCCTAGCTAGCCTAGACATTGATCAACCATGTCAATTATTTTTTCTATTTTTGTTAAAATCGGGTCTCATCTATACCCTAATTATCTAGGTCATTAATATGTCCATTCAAGTTGGTTTTTAAATAGTGATTAAACTCGATTTTAAGGTTTGTTTAGTGAAATCGTCGAATCATGTGTTAGGCGGGTTAATTCATATTAATTTACCAAATTGATTGTAATTGAGTTTTATTTTATATCCGAATCAAACAAGTCTTGGGTTGACTATTATTATTATGCCCTGCTTTACATTTTCGAAGAGAAAAAACTTTATGAACATTTTGTAATTAAAAAACAGAGGTCCAAGGCTACAATTGGCTCCTCCTGTCCAAGGTCAAACAACATGACTAGATCATGGTAGTTTCAAGTTAGATGTGTTACATGAACAAACTCAGGAAATAAAAATTGACTTGGATTTTATTGTAGACAAATCATGACTAGACCATGCCCTATTATTTTTATCAACGCTTTAAAAATTCAATTCTCCAAGGTTTTTATTCTTTCTCAAAGTCTCCTATCTTCATAAAAAAGCAAATGGGTCAACGTTCCATTGTCATTTTTAAAATATTTTTGAAAAAAATTAAATTATTTTTATTTTTATTTTAAATTAAAAAATAATATTTTTATAAAGAGAAAGAGAAAAAAAAAGAGAGAGAAGAAAATGGATTGGATCAGTAGAATATCAACAAATAACTCGTTCAAGTAAGTTTTAAATTCCCGACTTAATTTTCAATTAAAAACCAAGTTTTTTTCTTCTTCTGATATTACACATGTGAATCACGAATTACGATTATGAGTTTTAGAAAAAAAAATCTTTTTAAAAAATTATTATATATAAAAATTTAATCTGTTAGGTGAAGTCTTAAGATATAATTAATATTAGTCTTTAACATCATTCTCAAGTAAAATCTTTTAAGCCTGAAATTTGTATATACATATATTATCTTGTGCTTGATTTTAATCAAATAGAATGAGAGTGGTGAAATTTGAATGTTAGGTCAACAAGATTCTGATATCATATCAAATAATTATCTCATCTAGAAACTCAAACTATTAGATAAAATCTCAAAATATAATTTATATTATTCTGTATGATACTGTATATCAACTTTCACGCCACCCGGACGATGACGGACTAGTTAAGGTAATCTTATAAAAAAAAAAGAACAACATAAATATTTCTAAGAAAAATTATAACCTTATTCTAAAAATCTAAATTAAGATTGTGATTAGAGAGAAGCTAGCACAGCAAGATGTTCCTTCCTTCTTATAAATATGTTCAAGATTTATGACGAGTAGTGGAAAGAAGCAATAAACCAAGAACTGTCTATGAGTGTTCATCAAAACTGAGAATTAATTATCAAAACTATTATAGTTATTTACAAAATATTAAAAAAGAAAAAACAGGGGAGATACCATAGAAGAAGAAGAAGAACGGTGCTCAAGCAAAACCCTGTGAATTCTTTCTCCCTACAGAGATGATCATCAATACTATTTCCAGAATTCCTTTCTATGAATCCCCAACAGAGATGGGTCTGCCTGCTAATCCCAGAGGAGAGCGAGAAACCTGATGTGATCTGGTGGTCAAATCTTTAATAACAGGTCTCATCTCAGGCTGCCCCGCCGGTAACCAATCCAAGATTCTGTAGCAGGATTCTTGCTTTATCTTCTTCACTTGATTATGAACCGGAAAACCCAGCTGCTCCTCCGCAGCCCCGCCGTCCTTCTTCCCGCTGCTCACTCTTTCATGCTCCATCTCCAGCCCTGAAAATATCGAAGAAAAATCGTCTAACCTTTGCTCTTGGAACGGATTCGTGTGGGAGTTATTTATAGAGGTAATAATAAATGAAGGGAGAAAAAAGGAGAGGGTTCGAATTTGAGACGCAACAGAAGAAGGGAGGGCAAGAAGTTCGGTGGGAAAGATCTATCCAAGTGTGGATTATTTTTAGACGGCTGATTTGGACCGACTTAAAAAAAGACCAAAAAAAAAAAGTTTCAAAATTCTCTCTCTAATTTGACGTTTGTGTATAATTTTCTAGGTATTTTTTTTTTTTTTATAACGTGGGAACCGCATGACCCGGAAAGCGCACTTTATGGGCCCAGAGCATGCGTAAATCCCCGGCTGTCCCAGTGCTCTTACGAGGGGAGGTTGTTTCCCGGGCTTGAACCTGGGTCTGCCGAAGCAGGGTACCCCAGGCCAACCGCTAGGTATTTTATTTATTGTTCACATGGTAGGCGTATTTTGCTTTAGTACGATGTTCCTAGTAGTGAAAGTGTTTTTGGTGTGATTAAAAATTACTACAAGGTTTAATTTTATGTAATTACTATTAGATATCATTTTTAATTGAAAATATTAAATAAATTATGCTTGAAAATAAGATTTATTAGCAAACTATTAAATATTTTTATTATCTTTAGATTATTTTCAATAATTTTAAAAAATAAAAATATATTATTTTAATATATTTTTTAACAAAATATATTTTAAAAAACAATCTTAATCATATTAAATGACATTCCTTGACGTGTTGATACGCACAATTAAGGCTGAGATTCATGATATCTTCTCTCCATGATTAGGCATACCTAATTAAGTTTTGTGAGTAATTAAAATATTAAGGTGTGAACATTACTGCGGATATGTTAGCATCGAATATCGAGAAGAAAAAAAATAAAAAAAAAATTAGATTACCGAAGAATCTGACATTTGACCACGTCCACTTTTATTATGTATTCAGATAACCATGACATGCCGACACATTGTTGTCAAACAATTTGTAAACGTAATCAATTTCTGAACAATAAGTGGAATTACTTCTTTACCCCATTAAATATAATTTATTTACAACCACCTTGTAAAAAATATATTTGTACGAGTAGTTTCGCATTTTTGTAGAATTTCTCTTCTATTCTGAAAGCAATCCCTTATCTAATCCTATTATTAAAGCTATATTTGTAAAACCTGAATTAGGGTTAACCCAATAGTAAGGTTTGTTTACGAGAGTGAACTTTCTAATATTTTATTTTAAAAAATTAATATTAAAACATCAGTGTTTTAATTAAAAAGAATTAATGTGTTAAAGACTAAATTTTAATCGGTTCAAGTTCAATTTAACTAGATCAATTGGTTAGCCTGAATTTTTTTTATCATATCGATTGATTTTTTTTAATTTTAAGTTAAATCGACCCAGATCTGAATCAATCGAACTTATATAACTACGATTAAAACAATTATTTTTTCTATAAATTATGGTTGCTACAATACTTATAAATATAAATAGTTTTTTTTTTTAAAATTTGATTAGCTAGATGAATTTAATTATAATAAGGGGAGATTTGGACCAAATTATCATAATTATTTAGGGGAAAATAGTTTGGATAAAATTCAAAATGGTAATTTCTTTTCTAAAATATAGTGGGAATGGATCAAACCTTGGTGCAAAGAATTCATCACAAAATCGAAGACTAATCCATGTAATTTGATCAATTTCAAAGTCATAAAAAAAAGGCAATAAAGAAGTCAATCTCTGTTTAATGCCTTCCATTATAATACAAGACCGACATTCAAAAGCAGCCACATCGGGAGATCAGCTCGTTTGGCCGTGTAGAATATGATGGCACTGGCGTTATTTCAAAGAACTTCAGGGGCCCTTTTTGTAATCGTAACAAGAATGATAAGACTCTTGACGTGCCGTTGACGTTGTTAGGTATATAGGCAGTTAGTGTTTGTTAATAGGGAGATGGCAGTCGTTAACGTGAAGTTCGAATAACCAGCCACGTGGCTTTGCTACTTCTCAACGCAATCACCGCACCCCCGTAGCTTCGTAAGAGAAGCTCAGTTTTCTTACGTCGAATCTCGGCAGGAACTCCCTTTTCTTTTCTTTTCTTTTCTATTATATTATATTAATGGTTTCTTTAAAAGTAAATGATTGTTTAAAAATATGATTGTTTAAAATTATGATTTATCTTGATTTTAAAAGTATTTTTTGTTTAGAAATATATTAAAATAATATATTTTTAATTTTTAAAATTATTTTTTATATCAACATATGAAAATGACCAATAAACATTAAAAAAAATAATTTAAAATAATTTTTTAAATTTTTTCAAAAATATTTTTGAAACATAATACTAATAATATCTTAATTTGTACACTGATTTAAGTTAAATTAGTTTTTAAATATGTGTGTGTGTGTGTGTGTGTGTGTGTGTGTGTGTGTGTGTATATCAGTATAATGGTGATAGATTAATTAGATTATCCACAATACCCGTAAAAACTGATCTGAAATTAACCAAACATGAAGAAAAAAATCAAGTTTTAGCTATAAAATTATTTTAAAAAATCGATTTGGATCAATTTTAAGTTACAAAATAAAAAAAAAATCAAAACAAAACAAACTAAAATACCCATTGTAAACCAGAAATCATTAAATTAAAATGTATATAAAAATATCCCAATACAAAATCTATAAATCAATTGGACTTATTTAGTTTTTAAAATATAAAATCAAATTGATCGGTTTGATTTTTTTTAATATAATTCAAATATTTAAAAGAGAAATCGATTTGGTTGAATTGCTTTTATTCAAGTCAAACCATTTGAATCACGACTAACTCTGTAGTTCATACAAATGAATTATAATTTTTTTTAGAGACAGCTTCAACGTTTTAATTAAGTAAATAAAAGAAAAAAAAAATGTATATTTTTAATCACTGCAGAAATTTTGAAAATTAAAAGCATTAACTTACTGAACATATAAATATTGTCCAACAATGGGATATTTACGTGGACTAGTTGTTAGGATTGAGAAATGTTACAGGTAATTGAAGGAATTTAGGAAGAAGGGAAAGCTGTTTAGAGAAGAGAAGAGAAGAGAGAACGAGAGAGAGAATAGAGAGAGAATGAACTTTGTATTTCAACAGTAACCAATTCTGTTTTTCCCATACATTTCCATACATTTCCTGTGAGTCCATATTCCTATTTATACATAACAAACTATCATCATTCATACTTCTACATTACTCTAGAATATTCTTTCTTTTATACTCTAACATCCCCCCTCAATCTCTTGCTTTGATAAACCAAGCATGAGATTGCAACAATGAAAATAAAATACAAGAGTACTTAATTCCTTTGACAAACAATATGTAAACGAGAGAAGAGAAGGAATTTCATTGGTCTATTTCTTGACCAGAATTTCATTTATCTACTTCAGTTTTTTTTTTTTTTTTTTTTTTTCCTGAAGGATTTCATTTGGCTTCTTCAGCTTTTCTGAAGCTTTTCTTCAGCTTTTCTGAAGTTTTTGCCGATGAATTTCTTAATCTGTGTAAGAATTCATTTTCTTCTTCTTCTTCTTCATTGGATTAAGTTTTTCTTAATCTCTCTTCTTTTTTTTTTTTTTTTTTTTGTTTTTTTTTTTTTTTTTATCAAAACGGTGGGATGATAGACATAAAACGGCACACCACACAGCACACACAAAACGGCACACGAAGCACACACAAAACGGCATCACACAACATCAAAACATAAAATCTAGGTTTTCAACTAATTCCTCTCTCAGCCACGCCGCAGCTTCATCTCTTCTCTGCCGAATCGATTCACTTCATTTTGCCAGCCTTTCTTTGATCTCTGCTTTAGGTGAAGTTCAAGGGAAAATCATGCCGGACGTGCAAGCTTTGTTAATGATTTTCTTATCAAGCTTAAGAAACGTAAGATTGAGGGATCACAGTCACCAGCGATGGCTACAAAAATCACGGCAACCATCAGTACCAGGGTGATCTTCTTGCTGTCCATGATCTCCGTCTTCTTCTTGATCTTTGAGACTGACTAATTTTCTTCTCGATCTTCCGTCGACGCCTCAGCCTCCTTTTGTAGATTTTTTTTTTTTTTTTTTGACTGAAATTGCTTAGCATATAATGAAGAGTCACCTGCCGCCGGGATCTAACCTTCCTTGGGCTCTGTCTTTGTCGCAGCCATCGTGTCTCTCTGCTTTGGATATGGACTCAGATTTGTGGACTACTGGTAGATGCTCAGCTACAGCTGGTGGAGCGAGAAGAAATGGAACTCAACAATGGCGGACTGGCCTCACTGGTGGACTACTGGTAGATGCTCTGTCGCATCCAGGTCACGAGTGCAGAGCCTTACCTCTCAGAAACCAAACAAATCTGCTTCTGCTCATTGTCGTGGTTGATGATTTTGAGATTGCTAAAAGAGCTACTCTCCTTTTCAGTAGAGAGAACGACTTCTTCGAGCTAGATGATCGGAACAACCTTTGAGCACCAATTGAGACTGGAGAGGAGAAGAAACAGATGTTGAAGAAAATGCAAGATTTGTTGTTGAAAATTTCAATGTGTAAGAAATTGAAAACAAAGACAATGCAGAGAGTTAGAGTGAAATGAGAAACAGATGCTCTGCGAAAGGAAAAAAAAAAAAAAATGAGAAACATCTAGATTATTGGAGAAGCATGTTTGCCAGCTCCATAATTTCCTAGAGGAGATATTGTAAATGAGGAGCAGCAGCGGCATGGATGATCATCTTCATCATCAGCTGCAGATTTTTTTTTTTTTTTTTTTTCATTGTAGGATCAGATTGCGGAAGCTTGGATCAATTCAAGCGTGAGCGTAAAAGCTCTGATACCATGTTAGGATTGAGAAATGTTACAGGTAATTGAAGGAATTTAGGAAGAAGGGAAAGCTGTTTAGAGAAGAGAAGAGAAGAGAGAACGAGAGAGAGAATAGAGAAAGAATGAACTTTGTATTTCAACAGTAACCAATTCTGTTTTTCCCATACATTTCCATACATTTCCTGTGAGTCCATATTCCTATTTATACATAACAAACTATCATCATTCATACTTCTACATTACTCTAGAATATTCTTTCTTTTATACTCTAACACTAGTGTCCCTTGTTAGTGAGTTTTCAATTTTCTTCATTTTGAAAATGCATGTGTATATGCCGTAAAAATCTTATAATCTATATAATAAATTTTGAATTCAAATTAATACATGTATTTATAAGAATCTGAGATAACATGTATTTTATTTGTTTATTTGGGCCCAAAATATGCATTTTCCAGAGAGTGAGGTTTTCTAGCATTAATTTTTTTTTTATCATACATGATATTTTCTGATACATAATATCTAGAATTAATAAATAATAATATATTTTTTTGAATTCTTAAGGACATTACTTTTGAAAATGCATGTGTATATGCCGTAATGATATGATGATAAAAATCTTATGATCTATATAGTAATTTTTGGATTCAAGTTAAGACATGTACTTGTAAGAATTTGAGATAACATATATTTTATTTGCTTACTTGGGCCTAAAATATACATTTTTCAAGAGTGAGGTTTCCTCGTATTAAAAAAATAAAAAAATATCATACATGATATTTTCTGATACATCATATCTAGAATTAATAAATAATAATATATTATTTTGAATTCTTAAGGACATTAAAAAACAAACCCGTGATTGATCTCACTAGTATTATTGTTTAGGTATATTATGTAGGAAGAACCAATCAATCAGCTGGAATAGCTCAGTTGGTTAGAGCGTGTGGCTGTTAACCACAAGGTCGGAGGTTCGACCCCTCCTTCTAGCGATATCGTTTTCTTTTTTCCTGTACGGGCTGTGCTTTATCAAGCTTGTGTTTTGAGTTTAAATATTTTTTGTTTATTAACAGACACAATAAGGAAATAATGTTTCCTAATTTTTGTTTTAGTTTATTTTTTATGATTCTATCATTATGTTTTTTTTATTGTATTTTTATCAATCATATTCTTTAATATTAGACTCTTTTCATAAATCTTTTTGAAAAATTTTATTAGGCTATTTAATAATCTCATGGATTTAGTTTTTTTCGAGTGTTAATCTTCAATATTTGATCTATTGGAAGTGAGATTTGTTTTTATATATTTTTTCTATGAATTTCTTATAATCTTATAATCTAGGTCACGAGTTTAATAAGTTAACTCGAGTTATTTTTTGAATTATTTTTTTTCTAATTATTATTTTTAATTATTATTCTTAAATATTGGTTTGGTTGAAATTAGGTTTTATAATTATTTTTTTAATTTGCTCTCTATAAAGTCATCTTGATCTCATTACTTGGAGTACAAGTTTGGGTTGACTCTATTTATTTTTTTAGTCCTTTTTTAATTGTATTTTGTAATTTCTTAAATTCTTATACGAGGTTATCTTTATTTCATGACTTGTATTATGGGTCTAGCAAGCTTACCCGAGTTGATTCAAGTTTCTTTTAACTGATTTTATTTTTTAATTTCACCCTTTAACAACTCAATCTTCGGCTCTTTTTTCTTTTCTCAATCTTATTCTTCAATTTTAAATTGTTTGATAATCAAACTTTATCAATTTGTTTTTTTGTTGTGTTATCTTGATCTAATAGATTTCTTTTTTTCTTTATTTCAACCTTCAATATTGGATTTGTTAGACATAGAGCTTCATAATCTTTTTATTTGTTTTTTTATAAAATTATCTTGGTCTAATAATCTAGATTGCAAGTTTAACATGTTAGCCTGATTGACTTGTTGTTGTTTTTTATCTTTTATTTGTTTATTTATTTTTATTTTATCCTTTAAAATTGGATTTGTTGGAAATTAGGTTTCATAATTGTTTTTTTTTTAATCTGCTTTCTATAGGCTTATCTTAATCTCTTGACCTAGGTCTCGAGTTTAGCATGTTAACTCATGTAGTTTTTTTGTCCCTTTTAATTTAATTATTCTTTTTAATTTTACCATTTAATAGAGCGTTGATTAGGAATTAGAACTCTTTATTTATTTTTATTTGCTTTCTATAGGATTATCGTATTCTCATGAGTCAAATCATAAATTTAAATGGTTAACCCAATGTTAATCCAATACATTGTAGTCTCAATATTTGAAAAGACAATATTGTCCAATATAAATGATATTTTAAGTTCATGATTAATTGTTTTTATTAAAAAACACATTAAGACCATAAATGCAAGGCGAATCTTTTATTTCTTTTCAAAAATGATTTCTCAAGAGTAATGAAACTATTGGCATTTTCTTTCAAAATAAACTTATTTGATTGAACAATTTCACGCATATATGAACTTCATTAGAAAAGGTAAAATTATAGAAATAATTCCACTAGAGATATTGACAAATTACAAGCATTATATTAGTTTAAGGAGGCATTTAAACAAAATTATTTTTTGATAGTATTTGTCTATAAAACTTACTCAAATAAATAATTTGACCAGGACGGTCCGACTCACCTATTTATTGGATAAAAATCAAGAACACATACAATTCCGGGGTGACTCAGTAGTAAGAGCTTGAGACTAAAAAATTTACTCTCTCTGTGTTTCCAGGTTGGAACCCTCTAATTAATAATATGATGGCTACTATTTACATGATCGTAAGCTTTAGGACTCATGAAATTAATCGAGATACACGCAAGATGACTCAAACATACATATTAATAAAAACAAAAGCAAGAACACAAACAATTCTAGGGCCTGTAAGAGTTCAGTTCAAAGCTTTAGTTCTTGACCTAACCCTTCCATTGATTCCTCATTCTCAACCACGAAATTAAGAACATGAAAGTCTCTTGACCTACAAAGTAATTGGAATTTAGAAAGCATTCACACACCTCTGACCTGGTAGAAAATATATATTTTTTTTTTTTTATAAAAAATATTGTTTTTCTTGGTTTTTGTTTTATATTTTACATTTCATATATATATAAAAAACAAGCATTACAAGGAGAAAGAACTGAGATTTACAGAAATCTAAACTAGCTAGTAAACTCAAAACCTGGGATCTAAATAGGCTTCCTCTAACAACGATGTGCCATTCGATCTCAAGTGAACAGATGGATAGATATTCCTGTGCCCTGACAATATACTTCTCATCCTACTCTTCTGCATAATTCTTTCCTAACAAAACAGTGTTGGTAACTAAGCTACTTACTAACCTACACATGGTTGCAGAGGATAATTCTGCGGATCAGCTGAGGAAGATGAAGAAGAAGCACCCGTTTGGCAAACGGGATGAAGTTTTGGTGTTTGGTAACAACCAAACACCATTTAAAATGAGTGGGTCCCACCCCTTTTTTAGTCCCGAACGGCGTTTCAAGAAAAGCACCTGGGAGGTGCTTTTCAAACGCCGTTCGGGACTGCGTTTTGATTAAACGAAAAAACACATAATTCACCCTTTGACAAATATATTTTGCATGTAACATGCATCTCTCTCTCTCTCTCTCTCTCTCTGCCCACAAAACAGACATGGTGGTCGGAGCTTCCAACGCTGACTCCGGCCACCACAGGCCACCATTTACGATGAAACAACCACAGGAAGAACCACCTCGTCCTCCTCTACCCGTAGGTATCCTCCGTTGAAGCTCTCGTCGTGGTCGGTGAACAGTACCGCCACCTTCCAACGCTTCCTACGGCCACCACAGGCCACCATTTCAGACGCCACCACCACAGGAAGAACCACCTCGGACTCCTCTACCCGTAGGTATCCTCCGTTGAAGCTCTCGTCGTGGTCGGTCGGAAAGCACTATTCACGTGAATTATGTGCGCTGCACTGTCGCGAAGAAGACGCACAGTGCAGCGCACCATTTTAATTTCTTCGGAGAAAGAAGCAGCTGGACCTGGGCTGGGCTGCACTCGGCCCAGCCCAAGTCCAGCAAAGTTGGGCTTAGGCCCAATTTGGTTGGGCTGTCCTCGGCCCACCAAAAATTTTAAAATATATATTTTTAAAAAGAAAAATTGTAGATACAGATCAGTCTTAATGGAAGGAAAATATTTGTTCGTGATAAAATTGCAAATAGTTTGATGGGAGAATAAAAAATAATATTTGTTTTTTCATGAATTATTAATTACATAATATTATTATCATTATTAAATTTACAATATTTAAAAAAATTATGTATGTATGTATGTATATATATACCCTTTTAAGTAATTTCACAAGTTAAAAGCAGTTTGTAAAGTTTGGAAACCAAACACCAAAACTGTTTTTTCTTCAACCTTCAACTCAACCACAGTTTTAACCAAACACTTAACTGCTTTTTTTGAACCACAGTAAAAAGCAATTTTTTTGAAACTCCATTTTTTCAACCACAACCACAACCGCAACCGCAATACCAAACAGACCCGAAGAAGAAGTTTCTGTTCTAGCAGAATACAACTAATAGTTAGTTACCAACAACCTCTGATACCATGTTTGTTTTTATCTTAGATTCTCATATGCTGTTTTGTTGTAGAAGAAGAAAAAGGAACAAGCATGGAAGATTTGCGAAGAGAAGATACACCGCCGGAATTGACGGAAGTCGATTCGGATTTGAAAATCAAAAGTTATGGCTAAAATAAAACTTTCTTAAAATGACAAATGACGATTTCAAGGCCTAAACGACGAAATCCGGTTAAAAAAAGTATGCTTCAACATCAAAGTTGTTGACTATTGAATGTCTCGCCGAAATGCATTAATTGTGCAAGTTTCGTGTCATTCCGACTACGACGCCCGGACTACTGGAATTGATTGCTCTTAAATTTAGGATGTTCTCTCTTCAACATATTCGCATCCGCCACTTGTTCTATATCACCCATCCTCCTCATCAGTACACTTCCATGTTACACAAATAAAATTAATCTGTCTCTCCACTGTAATTGTCCGCGGTTTGCTGTTATTCTGTCCAAAATGGTCAACCTCCTGATAAAACTGTCTGGAAATATTTAAAGAATATTGCAACAGTTTGTAAAAGCCTACTCTTTTCTCTTTTATTCGAACAAACTGTCAGTCACTTCTTGCAGAGAATTGTCCATCGGAACCAAGATTCCAGGAAACACTATCCATCATCAAAAGTTGAGGATGAGTTAAACCAGATAGAACACTCTTAACTGCTTCCAGTTTATAAGATCCGGCTGCTGGCCAGTGCTAATTCTCCAATGCCCATTAAGCGCACCGTTTGATTCCAGATCAGACTTCTGAGTTCAACAAGCTTTCTCCAATTCAGTCGTTAGGAGCTGATAAGCATCAAAAGCTTCTATTTTTTAAGAGATAAGCATCAAAAGCTTCTTCACTCTTTTTTAAAACTTCCCATCTTAAAACTGGTAGCGTGCATCAGAAGTATTAGAAATGTAAATTATGGGGCTTGAGAAAGTGTAAAATTTCTGCATGATGGAATTAACAGAGCTTCAATCGAACCTTCTGTGAACACCATGCGGTAATCAGCAAAGCAAAGACTACCCCCAGAAAACACCAGTTCATACAAAGCAAAAGTTTACCCCCAGAAATCTGCATCTTCCCAACAAAATTCAGGATCTGATCAAAGTAAGGCTGCAAGTTTTCACTTCTATGAACCCTGTAAGAGCATCAGCAGTGAGATTTGCTGATAGAGAATCTGGCTGAATCAAGTTCTTGGTAGAACAGACTCAAGCTGCATAATAATATGTGATACTTCACAGCAAGCTTAGAGATAGGCTTTTCTTCCATCAACCTGTTTCAGGTTTCTGAACTCCCCCTCTTCTGCATCGAATTTCTCACTCTCATGAATCATTCCCACACTTGTATATGTGTTTTTGCAAAAAGAACGTTGTCATATGATCCGGTTCCATTCAAAAAATTGTTCCTTTAAAAAAATCATCTTACCCAACAGTTTAAGCTATTAGGTGAGGCACTAAAATATATAATTTATATTATTCTCTATTTCTAGAATAAGTTCAAATTTCACCACTCTCATTCAATTTGATAGGAATCAAGCACAAGACAGTGCGAGACTGTGTGCAAGTTTCAAGTTCAAAATTCTTTCGTTTAAAGAATATGATAGAGAATAATATATGAACCTATATTGAAATTTTAAACCTATATTGAAATTTTAAAGTTAGATTTATTTACATGAATAAATATTATCCATAAAAATCTTTAATTAAATTATATCAAAACTACAACCCTCTGTGTTGCAGAAAATGATAAGGCCTTTTAGCTCGATCTCCAGAAGGAAAGGTAGCGAATGAGTATCTTAATAACAATAATTGATATAGATTAATTTAATTATTGCTAACATAAACCCTTTTTCAAATCAATTCTATCTTGACATTTACGAACTTTAATTATTATTTTTCACACATTGGCTAAATGTGTTTTAAAATACTTTAAAATATTAAGCATTGATTTCAAAATTAATGGTTTAACAAAATGTTTCAAAAAAATTTTTTTAAAAAAATTGACTTTTTGTTAAATTAAATTTCTTTGATGTTTTTAGTACCTATTTGGAAGTGTCCATTGTGGTTGAAGTTGTTTTTGAAAATATTTTTTATTTATAATACATCAAAATAATGTTTTTTTTTTAAAAAAAAATATTTTTGACATCAGCACATCAAAATAATTTTAAAATACCAAAAACATTAATTTAAAGTCAAAAATAAAAATAAGATAAAATTTTAGCAAAACCGCTTTTAAAAATATAGTGTCAAACAACTCATTTATAAAAAAACATTATTCTGATATTTTTTGAACAAAAAACATGACATGCTGATAAGTAACTTCAACCACATTCTCAAATAATCCCTAAAACTCCAGGTATTTTTTTGGGCCGGGCCCATGTATTTGGGCTGAGTTATCTTTTTTTGTATTTTCCAATTTCCCTAATGATAGAACCCTAGCTAGCTAGACTATGTGCTCCCGTGGTTTAGGAAAAGTCCTTTCACGAAACAAGTTATTCCCAATCGATCACATTTGGCAACGTGGAATGGGTATTTTGTTTTTTTCTACGGGAAAAATAAATTAACATCAATAAAATAATAAATGGAAAGATCTCCTGCAGTCTAGAAGAAAAAAAACCAGGACGACACAGTGTGTTTTGTATTGCGCGCAGCTGTTTTTTAATTTTTATATTATTTTTTTTACTTTCTATATAAGTACATTTAGAAAATTATTAACTTAATATTTTAATTTAGAAAATAAATAAATTGAGACACTACCAAACACACTCTTGGACACAATCGAATAACATTATTGGATGGCACCACCATGAAAGTCAGTCAACTTGTCGGGTAGCCGATGCCTGTGAAAGGGATTGGATAAATCATCGAAGAAGACACACTCAGAGCTCAAAGATTATCCTTTTTTTTTTTTTTTTTCCTTTTCTTTTAAGCCATATCTCTACACATCATCACCTCGAGAAAAATATGCCTGTCCCCTTTTTATTTTCCACAACTTGTTTGATGGCTGTCCTGTCCCATGTCCCAGCTACTTGCGTAGGTTACCGTATCGCTTTACCATGTTTTACGCATGTTTTTGAAAAAAATTAAAATTTTATATTTTATTTAAGGTTAAAATTTTTGATGATTTAGATTATTTTTTATATACTGATATTGAGCAGAATTATTCCATATTTTTATACTCAAAAATTAAT
The DNA here is from genome assembly GCA_027405865.1 of Salix purpurea. Classification (NCBI taxonomy): domain Eukaryota; kingdom Viridiplantae; phylum Streptophyta; class Magnoliopsida; order Malpighiales; family Salicaceae; genus Salix; species Salix purpurea. Next base: position 5,792,117 of record JAOWLH010000034.1, on the reverse strand, counting down.
CCACTGGCTGATCGACCACTTCTCCAAGTTCATAATTGACGAACACCTGTTTCATACACGGTTTACACTTTACATATGTCCCTCGTATAAACTATAGAGACACGACAGCATCAGCAGAAGAAAAAACTAGTTAGTGTGTGTGTGTTTGATGATGAAGTTTATGGTTATTTTTAAAAGAGAAAAATATATTAATATGTATATCTTATATGCTTTAACAACAACATATTAAAATATTAATTTAAAAAATTTCCAAAAGCAGGTTAAACCTAATTCTCAATTACACTGTTTGTACAACTCTTTAAAGTCCTGGACCCTGTTTGTTTTTTTATTGTGTTTTAAAATTGTTTTTGATAAAACAAGAATTTTTTATTTTTTAGTTTAAAATTTATTTTTTGGTGTTTTTAGATCATTTTTATGTGCTGATGTTAATAATAATTTTTTTAAAAAAATATCATTTTAATGTATTTTAGAATGAAAAATACTTTAAAAAACAATCGTAACTATATTCTCCAACAATATTTAACATCTTAGTGTTGCGAAATGGTGTGACGACTAGAAGATTGTGGAGTTGCATATACTGGTGTGACGATTGGAGATCTATCCAACCGGTATTGGAGTGTGTCGGTTGGATAGATCTCTCCATCTCTATAAATATGTACATGAATGAACGAAAAGATATGAATAAATGAATGAAAATATTCCTCTCTGTTTTTCAAGTTGGTATCAGAGCCTATCCCGAATTTCTTTTGAATCGTATTTTTTTTCTCTTCTTTCTGGTTTCAAAACCCAGAAATTAATTGCCACAGTACTTGTTTGTTCATCGGAGTTACTGTTCATCGGAGTTACTGTTCACCACCCATTTGTTCATCGGAGAAATCCATCAAAAGAAAAACCCACAAATCCACAAAACCCCGTTTTTTTTTCCCGGAAAATCAGTTTTCCCGAGAAAAAAGACACAAACCCAGAAATCAAGCAAATTTTCCCGAGAAACCCAGAGTTTCCCGAGAAAAGAAAAGAAAAAAACCCAGATTTCCCGAAGAAACCCATCTACTTCGTCACACCAACGAAACCCATTTGAAAAAAATCTCGAACGAAACCCATACTTTGTGATCGAACAGGCCATACTTCACATAGATTTGCTTTCTCCCTTTCCGCTCCAGCGTGTGTGTGAGCCATACTTCACATAGATTTGCCGTAGCCACAATATTCTCCTTTTATCATTCTTCTTTGAATCCGTAAACCATGAGCAAGTTAGATTCTGAAACATCTGGCACCAAATCTACCCCCATCATTATTCAACACGAAGGTTCATCATTCAATGCAGGAATTGTATTGAATGAGACCAACTATAATTTGTGGTCTCAAATGTTAGAGATGCAAATTGCTGAGAAGGAGAAACTCTCCTTCATTCGAGGCACATCGCCGCCACCTAAGGAGGAAGATGAAGGCTATGAAAAGTGGTATTCAGACAATCAGAAGGTCAAAAGATGGTTGCTGATGTCTATGTCCCCGGAGATTATGAAGCGATACATTCGCTTACCTACCGCACGAGATATTTGGAAAGCTCTGTCTAAAGCCTTTTATGATGGAGCAGATGAATTACAAGTTTTTACCTTGAACCAGAAGGCTTTCTCTGCCAAACAAAATGGCAGATCGCTCTCTATATATTATGGAGAACTGACTGAAATCTTCAGTGAGTTGGATCATCGTGATAAGGTGGTCATGGTGGATGAGACAGATATTGCATCCTATCAGAAAGTGCTTCAGCGACAAAGGGTGCATATCTTTCTCGTTGGATTAGAGGGTGATTTCGAGCAAGTGCGCGGCGAAATCTTGAGGAAGGATCCTATCCCTGAATTAGAAGAGTGTTATGCCCTAGTTCGCCGCGAAGATGTTCGACGCGGGGTGATGAACGAACAACTGGAGAATTTTGAAGCTTCAGCCATGGTGACTCGGCACCGGTCTAATCAAAACTGGCCTCCTCAACACCAGCAAGAGAAAAAAAGGCCCATCCATCCTAAGACTACTAATGGTGGCGACAAATCATCATACAAATGCACTCACTATGATCAAACTGGTCATACAAAAAGTCAATGCTATGAACTTGTGGGGTATCC